>JBANCZ010001344.1:0-22427 GCA_037040025.1 Sphaerogastrella javana | reverse complement strand
TTTTTCCTTCTTCCCCAGCTGCATTGTGTATGTGTGTGTGCGTGTGTGTGTGTGTGTGTGTGTGTGTGTGTGTGTGTGTGTGTGTGTGCGTCAAATGGTTGGCATAAAAAAAAAAGAAATGCGAAATTAAGAGACGAGTGTGTGTTGGTGGATGGATGAGTGGGTGCTGGTTGTTGGGGTGGTGGTGTTGGGTGTTTGGGTGGCTTAGCGCGCTGAGTGGGTAAGTGGCCTCATTGTTTACACTGTGAATACTGACCCAAGACTTGGTCGGCGATGTGAGCATCACAAAGGGCGAACTTTCCTCGCTATCCTCGTCGATGTACATTTAAGCGAAAGTTTTCTCTGCTCGTTGATGAGATGTTGTTGTTGTTGTCGTTTGTAGTTGTTGTTGGTGAGTCTGTTGATCTTGCTGTTGCTGTTGTTGTTGTTGTTGTTGTTGTTATAGTTGTAGTTGTAGCTGTAAGACCCGACCCTGTGGGTGCGTCTGTTTGTGTACTTTTAGTTGGCTTTTTGCTTTTAATTCACTTACAGTTGGCGTTGCAGTTGCAGTTGCAGTTTTTCGTCGCAATAGCAACAAAAACATCAGCAACAGCAACTGCAGCAGCAACAGCAACAGCTACACCAGCAACAGCAACAAAAACACAAACAACAACAGTGGCGGGCATTAAGTTAATAATAAATAAACGTAATTTTCTCGCCCGCGCTTTCACTTTGTATGGTGTGAGAATAAAAGAAGAGAGTGAGAGAAAGGGAGACAGTGGAAGGAAAAAGAGATTGTGTTGGCTAGTGTATATTGTATCGTATCGCTTTCGCGCTGCCTTTTATTTTAAACTGAGTTAATTGAAAGCATTTAAATTTAATAGCACTTTAAATTAGTTGATTGCCTTTTTGCCCAGGTCTTAACTCGAGAGCAGGAGCAGATGCACACGGCTGGGATTGAGCGCGGTTCAGGGCAGTTCGCACTTATGCAACACCACATCAACAACAACATCAACAACAACAACCACTATAACAACAACGAGAGAACAACAAGAATAGAACAACAGATGCCAGCAGCTCACGTTTAGCTACAAAACTTGGCATTAATATTAACTTGAACTTTCAACATGCAACATGCAACGCGAGCTTAACTTGCAACTCGAGCAACTTGCAACTCGTTGTGTTAAGTAGTAGTAGTAGTTTAGTCGGCAGTTAAGTTTAGCCCGTGCTACTTATTTAGCCTATGCTTGCCTTCGCGTTCGACCTGCGACTGCCACTAAGTGGCTTCAATTCAAAAATCCAAAGGCTTCAACATTCGACTTTGCCACGCTAAGGAAACGTTACGCTACGTTACGCCACGACACGATATGTAACGTAACGTAACGTAACGTTATATGGCCTAACGTTACGCTATGCACAATCAAACTGACCAGGTATATGCTATATATATTCAAATATATATATATGAATATTCTATTGTGTGAGTTGTAATAGCGTGTATAGCCACACAAACGTGTAGTATATGTATAAACCATATTCAAATTCAAATATATACAAACATACATACAAATATACATATATATATGCGTGCAATTTGCATGCTGTGCCAGTGTGTGTGAGTCTTTGTGTGTGTGTGTATTTGTATTTATTTATTGTTTAGCCAAATCAGAGCCAACAATCTCGAGCCGCGAACATTAGCTGCCATTTTGTTGTGTCCGTTTACACGAGCGCCTCTAGCGGCTGTTGTTGTTGTTGTTGTTATTGTAGTAATTTGCCATTCGGCTATAGGGGAAGCCTAGACTAGACTAGTGCCCCTACTGGCCGCTGGGAGGCGCTGCACACCATGCTAAATGCGCGCCAAAAAATACAGCAAAATGCCAAACTGTTTACAGTTGCTCTCACAAAAAAAATATATATACAAAAAACTATACAAAAAAATTATACAAAAAATAAACATTAAAATACATAATAATCTGATTAAACAGCAAAAATCAAACAATAATTTTTTGAAACGTTTTTTAATTATTTTATGTTTATACAAATCACATGATATGATATCGAATTGAAATATTAAAACAAATAACATTGTAAATCAATAATACAACAAAAAAAAAAAAATTCCAAAATTAATGAAGCATGTTTTATGGCATAATTATTTTATTTGTACACTTTATGAATTTAATTGTTTGCGCTTTAATTGTTTAAACAATGGTAAATATATTGAGTTTTGTTTTATTTTATTTTTGTTTGACTATGCTCTTGCAAATTTGAGTTGAATTGAACCTAATACAGCCACTTGTAGTTGTACTATACTTAGTTCAATGTTCGATGCTCAACACTTCGTTTGTTTATGAGTTGCGAGTCACACGAGCTACAACAACAATAAGAACAACAACAATAAGAACAACAACCACACTTTTGATGTTGGAAAACGACAGCGAACTCTTGGGTTTTTCCCACGCGTGCCACAAGCTTACTTATTCTTGCTTACATTTACACTAACAGCAACACTTACACTCATTCACAGTTGTATTCGCACTCGCACTAACACTCACACTCACACTCATACTCATACTCATTCTCATAGTCTTATATACACTTGCACTGCCATCGACTTTGGCACTTTCGCTCTTTTGCCTTTGGCATTGTATTACCTCTTGTTGTTGTAGTTGTTGATATTGGCATGAGTATTGGTATAGGTATTTCTACTGTTGCTGTTGGTGGGGATTTGGCTCTGCTAGAGGTATTGGCATTGGTATTGGTATTGGTATTGGTATGCATAGCAAGCAATTTTGCCCTGAATGTGTAGTTGTATTTACCGGCAGTCGCCGTTCTGTTCAGTTCTGTTCTGCTCAGTTCTCTACTGCCCGCCCGGCTGGCCTCTGCCATGGCTTGGCCTGTCGTATTCGTTTTGGCCTGGTCTGGTTTGGCCTGGTGTGGTGCTGGTCTCAGTTCTCTGGCCCTTCGGTAAGTTGATGTGGTAGTTTAGCTTATTGCTTTTCACTTTGAAGTGGCTTATATGGATATTTATTACCATGTCGGTAGTATTTGTGTTTCTGTTGCAAGTAGCACGCACTCACACACACATTCACCTAACACCCACCCATACACACTTATACTCACACTCACACAAACACTCACACTCACACACACACACTAAAAGAAACAAAAGTATGTAAACATTGAGTTTTCGCTAGTTTTTCGCTTTGATATCGTTGCCTACGGCCATTCTTCAACGTCCTCAATGTCCCTGTCTCTCTCTCTCTCTCTCTCTCTGTGTGTATCACTGTCTATCTCTTTCGCTCTGTCTGTATGTGCAGTTACTACTGGCCAACTGCTTTTTCAATTTTCCTTCATTCTTGTTGGTATTTGCTGTGGTTACTGCCATAGCGTGTGTTTTGCCTGTGAATGAAACTGTATGAATTAGACTCTCTCTCTCTCTCTTTCTCTCTCTCTCCATTCCTTATGCCTCTTACGCCTCTGCCTGCCTCTGGCCCTATACATTTTTGCTCTTTCTCTCTGTCTGCCTTGCCTCTTCTGATTCTTTATCTTCTTTTTTTGTTGCCGTTCCTCCTCCAGTAATTGTTATTGCTTTGAAATTTAACAGAATAATTATCCTGCAGCCAGTAAAATATTTGCCTCAATATTTGATTTTTAGCAACAGCAGCAATTTTGTTCGCAATTTAGTTTACAGACCTGGCAGGGTTGGTATTCAAATTAAAAACATGTCAGCTTCTTATTAGTATTTTATGCAATTAGTTGCCTTATAGCCAGTTATTGTCATCTTGCCAAATTTTGTGTTTCATTCGCCAAATTTATTCGATATTGTTTTCATCAACAATTTTCCTTTATCACTTTCCTGTTTGATCTTTGTTTTGGTTTGCGTATAAGCTGTAACAGCTGTTGCTCCTTGTTTCATCGATGTGGCAACGCCATGCAAAACAACTGCTCTAGGGTGGCAACAATTGCCTGTCATCGATATCGATAAATGTAAAGATTGTTTACTTTGTAATTGCAGTGATCAAAAGATTGCGATTGCATAAATTGTTTAACATTTAAATCAAATTGAATATAAATTAATAATGGAGATTAGTTTGGCAAATTAAATTTATAAATTTAAAGAATAAAACTAAATAAAGTGCAACCATTCTGCTTTCATAATTTCATAAAAATTATATTTTTTTCACATGCCTATAAATTTATATGGTTGTTTTTTTGTTATATATTAGAACCATTTCGATACATGAAGTTCAATAATATTTATTTGAAAGGTCTTTCGACTGACAAGGTCATGAGCTGCTGTAAGCCAAGTGCAACGGAAATTTCTTAACACTCCAATGGATTTTCGAGTTGTTGTTGTTGTTGTTGCTGCCTTGCGGGCTCAAGTATGTGAAAATAAATTGTTTTTAGTGGTTCGAACGCAATACATCGACTTTTATAATTGAATCAAATTGATTTTGTTGGCTTTTTACAGTTTACCTGCTGCCAGCAAGTCATCAATTTTCCTTCGGCATTCAAGCAGAGATCTAGAGGAAAAGAGAGGACCGACAGGAACAGAGAAGCTGTGGGCATCGATAACGTGTTGAAGCACATAATAAATGCTACAAATGTGCCATACTACAGTTCAACTAATAATCACTTTAAAAAGTATAAGTTATAAGTTATAAGTTAATTTCTGATCAAGAGATTATAAACTTGCCACTTAATTAAAAGTTACTTCTGTGTTAGTATGTGAATTCAATAGTAATTTCTATAAAACACAGAGCATCGTATTAAAGCACAATAGTTCGTTTCAGAAATGAATACATTCATCTTCTGTCGGTTCTGAGTCGGATATAAGAATTAATTGTCCTAGTTTATGGGCAGAATGTTGACCTCATTCGATGCCCAGTGTGCGAATATATTGAGTGTCTAATCTGGGCTCTGCCACACTTGCCATCAATTTGACATGACAATCAACTCAACCTGGACATGTATTAGATACACTAACACTCACACCAGCACACACACAGAAACACTAACACTCACACAGAGATGACAAACATAAGAGTAATGTTAATGTTTTTCCAATCAATTGTGTCACCAACAAGACCGGAGGAGTCTGAACCGTATGAAAATAAATACGCCACACACGTACTCTGGCTCTGCTTCAATAAACAAACACTCAAACACTCGCACACACTCACTTACGCGTGTGTGGGTGTATGTGGTCAGATACATTTGATGGGCATTTTGTGCTTCCAACAACAACAACAACAACAACAACAACAACATCAACAACAAGCACAACAGAAACAATGAAACAATGTTATATGTTCCATGTTCAATGTACAATGTACAATGTTTTCATTGGACATGCGTAAGGGGGGAAGCAGAGTGTACAAGTAGGGAGTGATAGCACAACAATATGAAAATAGAATAAGCGAATTCAATTGCAATGAATGATTTGAAACAAAAACATATATATACATATATACATATATGTAAATATATTCACTGTTTATTCGCCTTTTATCCCCATGGATAAAGGTGCAACAAGAACAACATCAAAGCATATTCATACATATGTACACATATGCATATGAATGTATTCACAACTACATACACATGCACTCACACTTACACATATGTACATATGTATGCTGTCGGTTGCTTCGTTACAACATACCCATTGTCAAATGTTCAAAGAGAAATAGGGTATACTAAATGGCATAGATTAAATTTAAATTCTTAAGATTAAAAAATTATTGTAAATTTTATAAATATCTCAATGTATTGCTATAAGAAAGAAGCAGAGCTGTTTAAATTTTATAAATTTTATACAGATCAACTTAAAGTCAACCTTCTTAACTTTTTGTTGGAGTTTACGGAATTCGAAATATGTTCATAAAAGCGACACAATCGACCAAAATAATTCGTATTGTGGGCCGCAGTTATGCCATTGGCCAGCTTTGAATTGCATAGTTTGTATGGGTAGTACTGACCGTCTCTATGCTCTCATATTTTCAATTTCTATTGTCCTTAACATACGCACAAACATTCATGCATTCAAACATTCGTTTTCAGAGTCTGTGTGAGTGTTTTGCGGGTCTTCGTGCAATATTGTCACTGTCCCGTGGGGCGAGGGATGTCGGTGCTTACCGGAGCTCAACTTGTTAATAAAACTTTACCGATTTTATGCCTTGCCGCAATGATTACAGTTGAGCACCGACACAATTTAAAGTTTTTAGCACACATAAATCAAAAATCCCAGAAGCCGAGACCGCAAGTTCACATTATTTGCCGGTATGCCGCTCGCTTTGCTACTACTGATGATACTACTACCACTGCTGCCACTAGTAAATACTAGTTGCAATCTACAACTTCAACTTTAGTTTCAGCTTCTCTATTTTCGTTATTTTATTTTATTTTCGATTTTTTTTTTTTTTTTTGCCTTCTGTCCAACGCGTGCGTGCAAAGTTGTTTAGTGAAAAACTTGAACTGGACACAGCCGTTGCCACTATTTCTCGAGTTCAACAAAAAATTTGTACCGACTCCAGTTGAAACAAAAGCGAGCAAGAGAGGCACAGAACGAGAGAGAGAGAGAGAGAGTGAGAGAGAGGGAGAGAGAGAGAGAGAAAGAGAAAGAAAGAGAGAGAGTAGCAGCACATAGAGAAACCAACAGGCCAAGGAAAATTAATAAAAGTCATAATAATACTCGCAATTTCCTTTCTGCTCCGCCCACTTTTCGACACAAGCTTCTCCCCCATATACGTTTATTTAAACGGGAACAAGCACTAGCTGCTGCTGCTGCTGCTGCTGCTTTTGAATGTGAATGTGAGTGTAAATCTGAATAGGAGTTGGAGTATATTCAAAATGTTTCTACGGAGCAGCAGCAATTGCGGCTTTCCTAGCTCTCTCGCTTTTGCTTTTGATTTAAATAGTTTCAATTGGCATATTTTTTCTTTTATTTTTTTTATTTTATATTTTTTGTGGCCTTGTTTTTGGTTAGTTTTATGATATTGTTTTATTTCGGTTTGCCATTGTTATAATTTTTTGAATAGAGCAGGAGCAGAGCATGTTGCTTTGTACATAAAACTATGACTGTGGCAGGAGTCTCCATCCCCATCCTCATCTTCCTCTTGGTCTCTCTCTCTCTCTCTCTTTCGCTTCGTTTGCTGACCTCGGTGGAGCTACGAATTTTCTTTTGGCCATTGCTTTGCTCAATTCTTTTTTATGCAACATTCGTGCGGAAGTGGCATGGCTGGTGACTTATCGCCGCCATTCCGACGGCCATCGACGTGCGTCCATTCGTCGCTTATTGTCAGGTCTCAGTGTGTGTGTGCGTGTGTGTGTGCGTGCGTGTATAAATAATTTCAGCATTTATTATTTGGTTTAGGTGTAAATATTTCAAGCTCACAAGTCGACCGAATATAAAGCGAAAGAAACTTGTAACATGGCTCAAAAAGGCAGCAACCCAAAAGAAAGAGGTCGAGGTTTATGGCTTAATTATTCCAATGCATGAAACGCGCTGCCGGCAACAGTTCTCAGTTCTCAGCTCTCAGCTATCAACTCTCAGTTCTCAGTTCTCTGTCGCAGCTCTGCTCATGCTTGGCTACTTCCCTGTTTCCTGGTCCAAGCATTTCGCTTGGGGTACCCCTTTATTGTGGCTATGACCTAAGAAATGATTGCCAAAGACCTTAGCAAGGCCCACGCCCCACGCCCCACGCCCCAAGCCCAACGCTCCACGCCGGCTAGAGTACCCCTGCACCCTTGCACCCTGCACCATGCTCTGTGCACCAAGCAACGAGCTTATGCCTCATTGTAATCCTTGTGCTTGTGGTTCTTTGAGACTCTTTGTGATTTTTTTGTAGATGCCTTGCCTCACGCATATAATACATAATTTTTTATGATTTATAAAACGAGAGCGTGGTATGTATATAATGTTTCTTTTTCTTTCTCACTTTTTTTTTACTTATTTCCCTGCTTATATTATATTATTTTTAATTATTTCCTACATGCGCGCCGTTTATTAATGGCCACGTCAGCACTGACTTCAGACTTCAAGTGAAATGTTGCCCCAATTCTTTCCTCACATTTCTTCACTTTCACTTTCACTTTCAGTTTTGGTGGAGGTCAACTGTGACATAAATTCCACATTTGCTCCGTTCAAAATCGACGTATAAAAAAAAACCGTATTGCATGTGTCAAATTAGTTAATTCTCTGCGAAAAACCTTCAACTAAATTCCAAATTTAACCCAAGTTTGACCCGAACTAAAGTCAATTCGTGCAGTCATATAGTCGTATATCGGTTAAGTATGCACGATAACGAAAGTCAAATAAATATTTTTAATATTTTGCTGTATTTGATAATTTTTTATGACTGTTGTTGGTCTATGACCTGTCCTTCCATCGGGCCATATTCGCTAGCCAAATATTAGTAATCTCATAAAGGGGGCGGCATAATAACTTGAGAATACCGTTACGAAAAAATTCATAAACTGATTTGAATTTAATTACAAGTACAGGCACTGCAGAAATGCTATAGTCTCAAGCATACCCCGTAGACGTTCAAAGGTTGGGAAGGGTTACTTAACAGAGGCAAAAAGGAAGGATATTTTTAGTGGAAATACTCAATTTAAAGAGAGATTACCTTGCATGAAAAGCATGAACATGATCTATATTTACTATAATAAAACTATAATAAACTATATTATTAAAAATAAAAAATATATTCGATTTCGAATATCGAATCTTTTAATTAACTTTAATCACTATAATAGTCAGGGAATATTTTTCAATTTCTATAAAATTCTATTGTTTTCAGCATGAAAGAAATGTTTGATCGTATGAATTTAATCTATGACTTGCTTTCTACCTTTCACTGTACAGGGTATCAGCTAGTTGAGCTCACTGAGCGGAGCCTCGTTTATTATTGTTTTTTTCGTCCGCAGTTGACATTGGGGCGCCGCTTTTGTACGCCGATAAACGTTATGCAAATTACCTGACCCACAATGCCAATATCCCTTAGCTGTTTTTCATAATGCTGACAAATTGTTGATGAATGTGTTAAATATTTTCGCTTCTTGGCTTACGTCGCAGACACAGACAGAGGCAGTGTGAGCCAAGGAAGGCGGGGACGGGCTTGGTATTGGATTAAGCGGCAGACATGATGGTGCAGTGGTGTGGGTGGAAGGGGGGTCGTGTGCGCCTAATTGCATTTCGTGCTACAAAGCTTCAGAGTCTTCGGAGTCTCTTTCTCTTTCTCTTCTTCTCTCTCTCCTCCTTTCTCTTTCTCTCTCTTTCTCTCTAGTGGCACGTTAATGAGTGTGTTGGGAAACGCGTAGGAATGCCAACTTTAGTAAATCATTTGAGGCATGACAACTTGACGTTTAGCCCATGTAGAAGTGAAAGGCATGGTTTGAGGGGTTGGGGTTGAGGTCGGTGCCGGGGTTTGGGTTGGGATTGGGCTCTGTACATAGAGATGTAGAATTATGTATGTAAGTACATATACATCTATCACATATGTCTTTACCATACCCAGTGACATTTTCTGCTCCATTATTTTCATCATGGCTGACAGACGACGCGTCAACATGCAACTGGCAAGTGGCAAAGTGGCAAATGGGCCAAGAGGGTGACAAGGCGGCCAAGGGGGAGGGAGGGACCACACATAACACGTAACTGAACGTAATGTAACACAGCAGCAGCAACAGCCAAACAGCAACAATAACACTCCTAACGTAACAGTTACTTTCCACTGTTTTCGCATTGCGGGCTCAACTATCTCGATGTCCGCCTGTACGTCGACCCCCCTTCACTTTCTCTGCCTCTGCCTCTGCCTTTGCCTTAGACACCAATTTATTATGTCATTGCGCTGGTGTACGACAGAGATATAACTTAGCTGAAGTGAGTGAAAGCAGCAAAAGCACAGTTGACCCACACAAACACACCAATACATATATACACATATATACATATAGATGTATATGTATGTATACCCTCTCAAGCAGACAAATCGCTAAGCATGCAGTAAAGTATACACTTATTTGCTTCAGCTTCCGCTGCCACAAACGCAGGGCAACACTGCGTATGAGCATTTTGCATTGGAAATATTTGTAGATGCAAGAGAACAAGCAGCACAAAATGAAATGGACTAAAAAGCAAAAGAATTAAAGTCAAAGAGAGAAAGAGAGAGAGAGAGAGAGAGAGAAATAGCGAGAGAGAGAGAGAGAGAGATAGCGAGAGTAAGAGAGAGAAAAGATATGTATACTTTTTATATATATCCAAAGGAACAGCTTACATATGATGCTGCAAGTTGATTTTGTTAACTTGAGCTGGGGCAAGGCGTTGCATTGTTGGCAACAATGTTTTTGCAACAAGTACTAGTGCTGAACAAACCAAAACCAAATTACGAAATACCCTGTAACTGTAACTATGCATATTTTGTTAATATATAATACAATAAAATTATTTAAAATATATTCTATATTTAAAATTCTTTGTGTTTATTTTTTAAATCATTTTTAAAGTGTTTAATTCAACTCTTCTCAACAAATTTTGCAGGGTATGCCACACACACATTTATCAAGAATGCAGTAGCGATTTAATTTATGCATTTTGATCCCTTTTGAGCATAACAAACTGCCATTGTAACACGCTCTGCATGCAAATTTGACACTCTCTGCCTCATTATTTGACACCATTATAATTTGTGAGCTTGTGCCGCGGCCAGAATGCCACAAAATACTATATTTTCAATACAAAACAACCACACACACACAACTAGAGCATGCTACACAAAGAAACTGAAAGAGAGAGGGAGAGAGAGTGAAAGAAAGAGAGGGAGAGAGTGAGCATGCACACGCTGCTTCTTGGGTTAATAAGGAAATATCCTTTTACACACATGTGACCCTAATAATTTTCAGAGAGTTCTTAGACGCGCTTGCATTACTAATAATAAGCATATAGTGTGTGGGAGCGATAGAGAGAGATAGAGAGAAAGAGAGGAAGAGAGACAGAGAGGGAGAAGGGGCAGCAGTGAGTGTTTTGTGCTGTGTTGTGATTTATTGCATTCGTGTGCCAGATTTTACAAATGTAATGCGCCACACAATGTAGAAACATAGAGGGAGAGAGAGAGAGAGAGAGAGGAGATAGAGAAAGGGTATCACCCACAAACTCCCACATATTCTCTCCTTATTCCACTCTCCCCCTCTCTCTCTTTCTATATAGTTCTAGCCCCTTCGCACGCTGTGCTCATGCATATGCAAAGTTTCGAATATTTTGCTTACCAGCCATATGAGTGCGACATTGTGCTAAGTACGCATATATGCATGAGTGTGTGAGTGTGTGAATGCGTGTGTGAGTGTTAGTGAGTGTGTGAATGTGTGTCTGAGTGCGTGTGTTTGCACGTGTCACTGTGCGAATGTGAGTGTGAGTGTGAGTTAGGGTTTGCTAGCATAAATATTCGAAACGGAGTCATATTTCTTTCGGCGTTTTGTGTGCGTTTCATGCCATTCCATTCCATTCCGTTTCATTCCAAAAAGTGGCATGGACATACGTGTCGGAATTATTTGACTTCCGTTTCCGTTATGGCTGTACAACAGGGTTGTACTTTATTTTTGGTGTAGTTCCTTTTTTTTATAAGTTGCAAATGTTGAGATATTGTTGCGGCAGGTGCAGATAAGTCATGCAATGCAAATTCTAAGATTATGGAATTTGTTTTGTTGTGGCATTTTATATATATACATATATGGTAAACTGTAAACTGATTTAATTATGTATGTGCAAGTAGTAAATGTAACGGCATACGACAACCATGATTGACACTAAATTGTGCACTCAATGCCATACAGTATGCATAAATATGCAAAGCATGCTCTAAAACAATTTCCAAATCTATTTATCATTGCTGAAAACCTGACTGAATGTCTACCTCAATGCCTCACTATACGTTTGTTTCTCTATCTCTGTCTGTCTGTCTGTCTGTCTGTTCGTCTGTCTATCTGCCTTTCTTAACTTGCATAAATTCTCATAAATTGTCAAAAGTTTTTGGCAAATTTTCATGCAGTTCAGTTTTGCAGCTTGGGAAATTGGGAAATGCATCTTTAATGTGCAGAATGCAATTGCAAGGCTCGAAACATTTAATCTGTTTCATTAAAATGCATTTTCACAAATATCGAGGCATTATGTGTTATCTAATTGCATTGACACCTCGCAAATTGCTGCAATTTATCTCCACAGTTGCGACACGCATATCAATCACTCATACTCTCTCTCTCTCTCTCTCTCTCTCTCTCTCTCTCTCTCTCTATCTTTCTCTCTGCTTCTCTTTTCACTCTGTGTTCTGTTATCTCTCTCTGTATTTTGATATGGAGTTCATATTTACTTGTGATGTTTGCAGAAAGGCATTCACCGCCGACTCCTTGGCCCAGAAATCACGCAAGGTGCTCTTCTCGCCAGTTTCACGACCGGAAGGATACGGGGTGGTCATCTCCGTTGTGGTCGACTCGGCGTACATGAGTTCGGCAATTATTACCTTGGCTCTTGGCTTCTTTGGGTTTCGGTTTCGGTTTTCGATTTCAGTTTCGGCTACTTAGCCTAGATTTTAGTATTTATTTTTAGATACACCTTGAATTTGAGTGATTCTCAATATATGCGCGTTATATTCGTTATTTTATTTCGCTCTATTCGTTCTATTTGTTCATTATTCGTTATTACTCGTAAAACAGTCGAAATAAATGAATTTAGAGCACGTGACAATTTGTGGCCTGATTTATGCGCCAAGGCTTTCTGCTTGGTAATTTGAATAATTCGAATTTTTTGGAGCTTAACGACACCGACACCGACACCGACACTCCAACACGGACACGGACACCATATGGACCTCAAGCTGGACCTTCAACCCAGAAATCCGGACTCAAACTCCTACAACTCAAAGTTGGACCGTGTAAAAAAGCATTTATCACAGTTGATATAATTAATGTCACTGCCACTATACTGGCCATATAAATCATATACGCGTCATATAATGGCTTTGGTCAAATTATATTATACACGCTGTGAAAGTTTTTAAAACGCTTCTCGTGTTCTCGTATGGCCGGACCCCGTGTCCGGATAGACGTGTCGCGGTGTCGCCGTGCAGCGTCGCAACTGTAACCACATTATCCGATGCCTTAGTCCAACTGTTTGAGCTGTTTAGACACTTGGTGCCATTTGGCCAGTCCATATGCCTATACACATGTCCGTCTGTCCGTCTGTACGTCCGCTCTTTCGCTCCCTCAAAACTTTTTAGCCAAACCACAGGCAATGTGGCGATTTGAGCATGTTATATACAGTATATGGCACATGGTATGGCAAGTATGGCGACAATACGGCGCAAAATATTGCAGCGCATACATAAACATCAGCAAACAACACTGTGGCTGGGGCAAAAATGCCTTGCCTTAGCTGCATGTATGTGTGTGTGAGAGAGAGTGTGTGTGTGTGTGTGTGTGTGTGTGTGACATAGTCTAATGGCATTTTCAAATAGCTTAGAAAGTAACTTTATATGAAAGCCGCAGCTCAGCCACAGCGAAGCGAGAAAGCGAAGCAAATAACTATGGTACAAGGGGTGTGGTAGAAGGAGGGACACGGGGGTTGGAGACGAGGTTTGGTAACGCTGACACGTTAACCATCAACAACGATGTCGTCGACACACATCCAGAACGTACGACAATGGCGGCGTTTCAATTGCATTTCCGTTTGTACCCGTTTTCATTTCAAAACTCATAAGTTTTCCTCAACGCTGACGCTTGACGTTGACGTCGTCGTCGTCGTCGTCGTCGACAGCGTTGATGTTACTACTTCTGCTGCTGCTGCTGCTGCTGTTGCCGTTGACGTCAACGTGAGCAGCGACGACGTGACCAAGTTGAGCCTTTGCAGCTTAGACTCTGCCGGCTTCGGGGGCAGCGCACGATCTTGTGGTTGACAGTGCGGCACAACTGTTTGCAAATTCAAAAACTTTTCAATATGTCGTCTTATACACAAACACACACACACACACACACTTACACACACAAACACACACACACACACACAGACAATGGGCCAAATGCAAACAATTGCTGTCAAAATATGCATAACAGCATTCCAACTCGTAAGAGCGCAAACATATTCAATCTGAGCTAAACTAAGTATATAATTATGTTTTTAATATTCAATGTTGTGGAAAGCGTGAAGGAGAAAGCATGAAGCAGAGAGTGGGGGGCATTCAGACCAAGTCTGTCATAATTGAATGATTTTTCATTCATTCAGGCAACATGGCATATTGTTCGCTTGTCGCTATTTCACAGCGCCAAAGTTGTCTAGGAAAAACAAACGGAAGTGTACCCCAGCGCCCGTACAAACACCCCAAAAAATAAACCCCACAATCTTCAAATGCTCCGCACTCCACAGTTTCGACACTTGAGCCTCTTGACAACTTTCACCATTAGCGCACAATGCGAGCAAGGCACACATACACAGAGAGAAAGAGAAAGAGAAAGAGAGAGAGAGAAAGACAGAGTGACTGACACATACAGTTGGAAAGTCGAATTTGTTGTCTGTGCCATCAATTCAAGTTGAAGACGTTTCCCGTTTGCTGTTGCCTTCGGTCCCATTCCAACGTTTAGGCGACTTGTCGCTTCGCCTGTGTTTTATTGCTGTGCGCTTTGGGGCAACAACAGCAGCAACAGCAGCAACAACAACAACAGCAACAACAGCAATTGTTGCCTACTTTTCAGCGCACCGCCACCCGTCGAATTGAGTTGTTTTGCATAGTTTAAACAAATCCCTTGACGTCAGGTTCTTCCAGTTATGAAAATATGATGGTGGAAGGAGTCGAGTGGCTAAAAACAAAGACTCTGCCAGCAGAACGGTAGTGTCATTGCAGTTTAGTCGCTGTGTCCTCATCTCCAATTCTCCCGCTCTCGTTTATTCTCTTACTCCCTTTCCCTCTGTGTCTCACGCTCCTTGGTTGGCTTGCCTTACTTTGGCTTGGCTTTCGTTGCTGCAGTGTGGCATGAGGCGCCTGTGAATAATTTATTTATTTTGCAAATTTCGCCTCCGTGCTTAAATTGGATAAACAGTTTAGGTGCTTTTGGCTTTGGTTATGGCCATGGCTTTTGTCTCTCTGTATAAAATTTGTGAGCATTTATTTCAGCTGCTGTTGCTTTCGTTGATGTTGATGTTGATGCTGCTTCTGTTGCTGTTGCTTCTGCTGCTGCTGCTGATTCTGTTGCTTTTGCTTCTGCTGCTGCTGCTTCCAGTTGGCCACTTATTTTTTGGCAGACAATACTGTTACAGCCATGGAAAAAACCGACTACAATTTCTAATTACTGTCATTTGGCAGTGGCTTAAGGCGGGCAGCAGAAGAAGCACCACCAGCAGTAGCAGCAGCAGCAGCAGCAGCAGACATAGTGGTTATCCATAGACAGAGAGCGGAAGGAAGTCTGAACCAGAAACTGTCTGTCTCTGTTTTATTTAATTTGTTTTGTGTACATTATTGCCGTGAATTTTGGCTCAATGCATGGAACATTAATTAGACTTTTTTTTTGCTGCTGTTGCTATCGTTGCTGCTGTGGTTGTTGTTGTTGCAATTATTGTGGATAATATTGGCCGTATATAGAGTATGATCGATGCGGATATGCCGCAGCCTCTTCCATGTACTACTTATGCGGCTCGCATTGGGGCAGTCAATAAAGTTTTATGTGCACTTGCAATTGCCGCAGTTTAAAATTGTCCACAGATATTTATTTAATGCCACACCCATGCCATTGTTGTTACTGTATCCGCTATTGTTGCTGCTGCTGTTGTTGTTGTCGCTTGTGTCACAGTTGTTGCAATTGTTGTTGTTGTTGTTGCATTTGCTGTCGCTGCTGCTGTTGCTGCAATTAAAAACGCTGATATATGTTCTTTTTACAATTCAATAAATTTACGCAATGCTTTACGGTCGTCTGCCTCCCTGCCAGCCTGCCATCCTACCAGCCTGCCAGTCCCTGTCCAGCGTAACATCTATCTGAGCACTCTACCATAAAGCCATGCTGCCAGTAAAATGTTTATACTCTTTGCTTCGCACATTCCCAAGTCATGTAATGAGAAAGCCAGAGCTCATACATATAGATAGGACCAAAATATGTTATAGTTCCGCTTGTTATAGTTCCGCTACACATAGATATATATATCTGCAATAATAATTGAGATTTTAATACGCTTGCATCGGATTAGTTTGCTTTTGGCCATTGTTAGTGTATTCACGCTTCGGTTAGTCACAATTCTTTGTTGTTTGCCACATGGCCTTGTGTGTACAATTTATTTTGACTCTTTGCACGCGAGCAATTCTGAATCTTGCAACCAATGACAGTTTAATTAATTGCCACACTGTAATGCGTTTTAAATTGTCATGTTTATACAGCAATGTCCGGCGTCTGTCGAGAATGCCGGGCGTGTTGCGAGTGGAGTGCCTGGAGTGCCAGGAGAGCCCGGACTGCCGTTTCTCGCGCGTTGCCTCCTCCTATTATTGTGTGGGTGGATTTCCGTTGATCGTTGATGCCCGATGTTCGATGTCTGCTGCCTTACAGCCAACATTGCCTGCAGCACAATGGGTGACAATAGAACTCAATCAGTGTGCAAAACAACAGCCTTTAAGATAATATGTATGTGTATGTATACGTATTTTCTTAGTGCCAAAATATAGTAGCGATAATTGCTGATCCATACAGCATTGTTCTGTCATTGTTATCGAAGTGGAGCCACACTGTGAAAACGCATCTATCGATTGACGGCTGACTCGTGCTTAGACACTAAACTAATTTTGGCGTGAGCATTCATCGGCATGCCGCCACAATGTATCGATAACGCCTTGCAGCTGAGTTGATCTTCGCTGGCAATCGGGCAGCGAGAATTTGAATTTGAATTCAAATTTGAATGGGCAAATGTAAATAAATTTAATTTTTTGTGCTTCCACAACGTAAATATGGCTTATACATATTTATGCTAATTATATTTGAATTGCAATTTGCCTGCCTATGATTTGATATGCATTCAATATATATTATATAAATTATTTATTTAATTATGTTTTTGTTGTTTTGTTGTCGATTCAGTCACATTTATTTTTTATATCGAAATGCATCTTGTTTTACCACTGTCATCCAACGATTTGTTATTATGAGCTTTATGTGTATGTGTTTCTTTTTCTCTCTCTTTTTCTCTCTATCTCCCTTTCTCTCTGTGTTGTTATGCTGTTGGCTTTATTATTTTCAATTTGTGTTCCATTGCTTTTAATAATTGTTATTATTGGTTGGCATTGCGGCGTTGACTGTTTTGCTCTCATGTGTTTTTAATTTCAACACCTCTACGTTCGTACGTACAATAAACGATTATGTACATATGTATGTCATTTCGCATATACCACATATATTTTTTTTTTTCGATTTATTTATTACATCAACGATTGTCGCTTTACGCCCGCCGCATTTCAATTAAAGCAACGGATTAGTGCAGCGCGAATAGCGTTTAAATGGCACAATGCGATATGTATATACATATATACTATATACACACATATCTGTTGTGATTTGATAAGAGCGTTTAATTGACGGCCGGGCAATATATTAAAGTGCTTATTAATGCCTTGTCAAAATCCCATTCAAGACGATGCCATAATGCGATGAAACAACAGCAACAACAACGACGACAGCAAATACAACAATGAGCCGGAGCTATGAAAACACCAGCATGTGGGTCACATTTGCCGAGTCAGTGCATCGGCAACGTGGCATAAGCGTAATATTAATAGGCCTTCAGATTTTGCGTGTCTATGCAAGCAAATGCAGCAGCTTAAGCCATGCATTTCCAAATGCCTTCGAGCTCCCCAGAAGAAGCAGCAGCAGCAGCAGGAGCACACGACAAAGGCATAATCATAAGCATAGACATATGTACATACATACATACATACATACATACATACATACATTCATACATATATACATGCATAGCCATACGCACATGCATACGCACATACACATACGCACATGCATGCATACATACACAGATTTAAACTGTGTGTATGCTGCATGCTGATAAATGCTGTAATTTACTTTATGAAAGTTATTTGAAAACGCCATAACTTATAACTAATTGGCCAATTAAAAGACTAAGCTATCAGCTTAACGCATAACTAAAGAAATTTCTTACTATGATTAAACTAATTTAATAAAAGCACAGACAGACTAACATGCGTAGACTTAAAGTCAAAGCAACACAGCTTCTCCTTTCCCATTATGAGGTGTTATTTTGATTAGCCCAATATTTTTTTAGTTATAATTTCAATCAAAAGAATAGGATTATATAAACCTGATCATGTTGGTCATTTGGCTAATGTTGTTTTCCATTATTATTTCTATATATAACAATTCAATTATTCATTCCATATGAGTTTACTTGGAATATCAAAATAACACCTCTTATTGGAATAGCCTATATAATCAAGCTAAAATTTAATTTATGCCGTGGCGTGCGCCGCATTGGCATATGACGCTGCATGGCACATGGTACGTGCAACAATTGGCAATGGCATCGATTGAATTTATTGAGGTTAATACGCCAATGCAGTCTCCGGGTTGAAAAGAACAAAAAAAAAGGAAATGAAATAAAATAAGAGCAGCCACCCAAATGACCAAAACGAGCATCAACAATTCATTACCAGTGACGTCACAAGGATGAGGACAGAGCTGAGCTGAACTGAGCTGAGCTCAGATGAGATGAGACGAGTTGAGGATTGAGGGATGTTCCTGTCCAGGCGTTGGCGCAAATGGGTAATTTGTGTTCACATTCTGTGCAGCATGCAGCACGTAAATGTCTGGGAAATTCATCAAACGCCTTTTGCCTGTCCCAGAAGTGGGGCATGGACAGACTCTGGGCGGCTGCAGCTGTGTGGAGGCGTGGCATGCTTCTTTTTCCTTTTTTTTCGTCGGTGTGTTTGTAATCTCGCCTCACATGTCACTGCAAACGGCAAACGCAAACGCAACGCGCAACGCCTGATGGCCATAATTTGAGTGGCTTTTGTTTTGGCCACACACACACACACAATATAATTGACGTCAAAATCTCGGCCAATTGCTTTACCCTTTCCCTTTCCTCTCCTCCACCCCTTCGATTGCCTCTTGCTGCGACGCTCGTGCTCGCTTGTTTGCAGTTAATTACAAACGCGCTTGATGCCTGATGCCTGATGCTTGACCTTGCGTGCTGCATTCACCACTCGCATGACCCCTTGCCCTCCCCTTGCTCAACCCCTTTGCCCATGTCTTTCCCTTGGCTTTTCGCATGCCGCGCACGTGTGTGCAGAGTGAAAGAGAGAGAGAGAGAGAGAGAAAAATAGGAATCTTAATTTCTTTTTGGGGCTGCCTCGAAAGTCATAAGCTTCTCGTGTCCATTTCGCTGCTTTACTTATTTAGGGTGCAGCACATGCTACAAACACACAAGCAAGCACACACACACCTACTAACACACACACACACACATATAGACGCCCTCGCCAGGGCTGCACACATGCCATGCCATGCCATGCCTTGCCATGCCATGCCATGCGAGGAAGCGAGCTGAGACTTAAGCTAGGTTATCATTCATAATTGGCTGGCTGCACCTGTAAGTAGAATTTATGGGAGCAGCAGCATTAGACGCCCCAACATCAGCTGCAAGCTGCCTATATCAATATATATATAATACATATAGTATATGCACATAAGCTCAATTTAGAGTCCATCAATGTTTATAGTGAAAGTAGGCTAATATCATATGACCTTAGCTTGGCACCATGCCACCTACACACTCACACTCGCACTCGCACTCGCATTCACACTCACACTCACACGCTGACTGTGACCTTGCTGCTCTTTTGCCAGTGTTGCCATATGACCAATTATTTTTATGACTTAACAAGCCAAACTGCAATTTGCTGCACCCAGATGAATCCCACGACCTCAGCGCCAGTTCCCGTTCCCGTTCCCGTTCCAGTTCCAGTTCCAGCTCCAGTTTCAGCCCCCAAATGCATTGGTCGGTCACGCACACCCATATAGCATATGACGAATAAATTATCATAAATGCTTTGGTAAACAGTTTTTGGTCGAAATTTAGCTTTAGATTGCGTGCCCTGGTACCCCGGATGCCCAAATGGATGCAATGCAGCGGCCGCCGTTGCCAAAATGCAGCTCGATTAATTTATATTATTAGCCATGTTCAGTGCGCTTGCAAAGTTTCCATCTCTCTCTCTCTCTCTCTCTCTGTTTCTCTTTAGTAAACACTTTTAATTTCCCTAAGTGAAACGACACAAGTTTCCAAATTGGCTCTTTTCGTGCTACAGCTACCCCCATATCGCTGAGCTGCAGTAGTAGAGCATTTTTCTATGCACTCATGCCATATGGAGGCGGCATATAGTGGTTGGCTTGGCTTGGCTTGCCTTGGCATGGCTTGGGTTATGCTCTACGCTCTACGCTAAGAGCCTTGTGCTATGCTCGCATTGTGCTTTGTTGCCTTTTGTGTGGCCACGCCGCTATGGCACGCCCCGGCGCGCCACACGCTCCATGCATCAACAGCGCCTTTGGCGTAGCCAGAGCTGCGCCTTCTGCTGCAGCAGCAGTTGCTTCCTTGAGCTCTTGCTTCATTTGCCAGTTCGACTGCTGCTGTTGCCTCTTCTCTTCTTCTTCTCCTTGTTCTTGTCCATCATAAGTTCGGATTCGTTGGAGGACTCTTGCTGTGCTTTTGTTTACCAGCCACAGGCTATGCACGCGGTTGCCTCGGTGGACTATGTGGCAAGGAAAGAGCAAGGGGTTCATGAAGGAAGGGGGGGGGGGAGAGGCATCTGCTACACTTGAGCTGACTTTGGCTTTTCGCCCAGGCCTTTGTCTTTCCGCTAGCTCAGGCGAAGTGCATTAGTGAGTCACAAGAGCCAAGACGCAGCGGATATTCAATGGATATATGCAACAGGATGAAGACATGCGGGGTGGAGGAGTTGATGCTGCGTTGCTATCTGGCCTTTGTCGCTATCGATTATGGATGCATGAGCTGCTACAACAGAAAAGCCAAATCCAAACCCAATCCCAAACCGAGACCGAGACCCAGAGTCAGAGTAGAACCTGCTGCTGCTGGAGCTGGAGCCCTTTACCCAAGGGAAAGTCAAAACTTTGCAGCGTTCAATGGGCGTCGTGGGACATGCGGGAAGTGCACTACGTTGATTGCTTCAAATTTCAATTTACGCTAAACGCAAATCGAAAAATGAATCGCTTTCAATTAATTTCGGAACTGTTTAGTTCCATTCGAACAACAAGGATTCGCATAATGAGTTCAATTTTAACTATTTCAATTAAACATTTGCTTTCTCTCTCCAACTCTCTCTCTCTCTCTCTCTTACCATTTCTCTCTCTCTCTCTCTATTTTTATCTATCCATCGCCCTTTCTTTTCTACCTCAATCTATATTTTCATTGTATTTATCTATCTTTTTAGTATATGGAGAACAGCTGTAGCTATCAAAACCTAACCAGATATTTTATCGCCTAACCAGAGATTTTATCGCTAGATATAATTTGCTTCAAATTTATTGACTAACGTCGATTTAAAGCTAAAAAACAAAAAATGTGCTTCACGAATTCCCAACAGTGCAAAATCAGAACAAATTAAAATTCAAAGCTGCGTTCACAACGCATAAATCGGTTTATGCCCTGCCTACTAATTGAATACAGCATATTATAGGGTATATGCGTTTTATGAAAGGTAATCCGATTAAATTCTTAAAATAATGGAATAATTCATACCATAGAAGGAAATTATATGTGAAGAAACTCTTAAAATATTGGAATACATAAAAATCTACTTCTAGATATGAAAATAGTTAATACTATAAAAGTTTAAAATTGCAATCTTGAAATAGACTGAGATTTACTATTATAGTAGTCTAAATAAATTCTTTAAAAAATGTTGGATTAATTTATAGTCTAAAAGTTATTATGGTAAGTCATATTGTATTATACAGAGATCTATATAAATAGTAATGATGATAAAGTATTGGCTAGTGTGGCATATAGAAAAGTTTAGCCATAGTAAAAAGTAAAAAGAGAACTAATGTTCTCTTCGTGCTGGCATGCGACTCTCTTAAGGTCTGCATAAGAAGTGGCCATAAAACGCAAGACCTAATTTCAAAGTGGCCTACTCCAAGCAGCAACAAAGTGGGCCAAGTCGAGCGCCGATACTAATAGCCATAATATTTTGCGTGTGTGTGTGTGTGTGTGTGTATGTGTGAGAAGGACTAGGAAGAGAGTGTAGGAGTAAGGAGAAGCAAGAGAGAGTATGAGAGAGAGAGAGAGAGAGAGAGAGAGAGAGAGAGATAGAGAGAGTAAAGTAGGAGTGAAGCAGTTAATACAAGTATTACAGGTGCAACTCCCACAAGTGTAAAAC
>JBANCZ010001343.1:0-22428 GCA_037040025.1 Sphaerogastrella javana | reverse complement strand
CTATTAGGATAGAGAGAGAGAGAGAAAGAGAGAGAGAGAGAGAGAGAGAGAGTGAGTGAGTGATAGGGAGAAAGGGAGACAGCTGCAAAATATGGCCAGAAGGCAGGCAGGAGCAGCAGCAGCAGCAGCAGCGGCAAACAACATAATAAATTAATTATATGCAACATCAACAACTCGAGTTTGTGCCCCCACCCCGCTAAACCTCCCCGCTTACGATTGCGACTGATGTGTGGCATGTCGTGAGCGTGAGCGTCTATTAGCAGTCAACATTGACGAGCGACAGTGAAAGAGAAGCAAGAGTTAAGAGCAAGAGAGAGAGAGAGAGAGAGAGAGAGGGAGCACAGACCGTGGATCTGCCCGTCCGATCGCGTCATTGCCGCTCCCCAGTGTCTGCCACTCTTGACATACAGCCAGGGAAGAGCGCGAACAAACAAGGGGCGTCATTGTACATACACTGCGAGAAAAAAAATAGCAGCGGCAAAAGAAACGTGTCTAAACAGTGGGCAATTTGGAGCATTTCAATTGCAAAAAGTGCAGTTAATTCAATTGAAATTCAATGAGAATTACGCCTGTCATTTGCCAAGCCATGGCTGTGCGTTTCGTGCAGTGTATGGGCGCTGTCTGACAACGTAGGAAATAGTTTAGCATGTGTGGCATCGCCAAATGGCAATCTGTGTGCAGGCCAAGAGTCAGAGAATGGGAGAGGTAGAGGGAGATGGTGGGGTAGAGGGAGAGGAAAGAGTACGGGCTAAGGCGGGCAAAGGCGAGTCGAATCTGTGTCTGAGGCGAGGCTACAGGCCAGGCCAGTCAAACAGGCAGGCAATCCATCCATCAGCCGCTGGCAGACAGCAATTGCAACTTGCACGTTTGCTCGTTGTATACTCTAAACGAATGGGGTCAATCGGTTTGACATTATGTTTGCTCCCCCCCTCCACTAAATATACACACATTCATTAATATTACATTCATTTATCGATTGCTTTGAGTCAAATAAATATAATAACTATGAAAACTATAGTATGAAATTGTTTTAAATAATTAATTAACATGTATACTATATATATTAGAAATTGTCTAGACTTTTCTATATGTAATCAGATTTATAATCAGATCTTGAAATATTATATAATATTTTAGAAAAATCAATTTGATGGACATTTGATAAGGTTATGATGTAATGCTTCTAAAACTATATTTTGAATAAGTAAACAAAATTTAAAAAACAATTTTATAATCTAAATAAAATTACGTAACTATAAAATAACAACATTAAAAAATAAACAACTACATTAAATAATAACTACATAAATTAATAATACACTAAATAATATACAGAGTTCCTAGCAGTCAATCAACTTAATATTAAATTTCTAATTAAAATTTAGAATGCATGCATTTTTATAGATTTTATACTCTATTTTAAGCCATTACGTATGTTGCTTATATTAGTTGCAATAGTTTTATTCATTTTATATAGAGTATTTGTTCTTCTGCTTTGAAAAATTGTCTCACTTTACAGCTATAATATTTTAGTTCTTGTTCTTGTTGCTGTTGCTGTTGCTGTTTGCAGTGTTGTTACATGAGCCAAGACACTGGCACAAATGTTGCTGACGTCTCTCGACTTGGGGGCTCTATTCTAGTGGCAAGTCGTTGTAAGTGTTGAATGAAAGCGGGTGGGAGGGGGGAGGGGGTATAGATGGTAGATGGGGTAGATGTGGTAGATGGGAGAGCAGAGCAACACTGAGTACTGAGTCTTGTGGCGTTCTGATTGGAAAATCAAGTGTGCGCATGTTTGCCTGCTTTTAATGGGCGACTGATGGCTGCAACTCTGCTAATTGCGAATGCTTGACGCATGTTGCAGGCACTCGGCTCAGACACGGACAGCTAAAGCAAGAACAACAACAACAGCAACACCAACAACACCACCAACAACAACAACAACGACAACAACAGCAAGAACAGAACGACAGGCAGCAGGCAAGCCAAGTCGCTTAGACAGTTCAGCCAAGTCATGCAGTCTTGCAGAGCCATCACAGAGCTCCATGGTAAGCAGAAGAAAGGCGTGGGCTAGCAGCATTTACTTGATGGGGAAAATGTCTTACTGGGAGGGAGGAGGTTGAGTTGAGCTCTTTAGCTGTAGAGCATTTGGCGCGTTGCGTGATTTTTAATTAGTTTTCTTAGAAATTAAATTGTTAATTTGATCGACGCATTTTCTGCGCTCTTCCGTTGCTAAGTGGCCACTCTTGTTGTTCCATGTGTCTTCTTCTAGTTGTTGTTCTTTTACTTACTCTTTATTGTTGTACCTATTGTTGTTGTTGTTGTTGTTATTGCTGTTGTTGTTGGGCTCTTTGTCTACTCATTAATGCCAATTCTGGCGCGCCAGTGTTGACGCCTGCCGAGACACGAGACAAGCCCCCAAACAGACAAGACACAAACGCATGGCAGCCAAGTGAGATAAGCTAAGAATTGCATTTTGTAGCCGATCTCTTAACGCCAAGTTGAGTTTTTTATGGGTCTGGCGCTTTGACGTTGCCGTTGAAAATATCATAAAATATATAATATCACACACACACACACAACTCCAATTCATAGGCCCAATCTCTGCCGTAGATAAAATGATAGTTGGCACTCAAGTGCAGTTATTGAAATTACTTATGATATGCACTATATATTGTAGTTTATAATGCTTAGCAAATAACAAGTTAGTGTCTTGCTTTAATCTAGTTAATGGGTGTTAGTATTAGTTATGCTAGTTGTGGCAGCACAAATTTTGTGTAGGTTGCACAGGGAATTTTATGGGAATTCATAGGCAAGAATTTATTCGGTTTAGAAAAAGAATATAAGATGTAGATTGATATGTTTTTAATCATCAAATTTAAATTGAGTTTCTTCAAAATTTTGTTATTGAAAATAAAATTCTTCGGGTCATAGTAGTCGATGCATTTTGTTTGAAATGTACATCAATTAATTTGGTTCGAATAGACAATAATTTCTCATTGTGATTTGGTTGAGCAAGCAATTAAAAACTTTTCATTTTAATTCGTAATTAAATAAATTTAATAAAATAATAGAATGATGACTCTGCGTGAAATGGATGAAAAATTGAGAAACCGCAATGGCTTAGTTGTATGGTATAGATGTGAACCAATTCCAGATCCAATGCGGCCTGATGGTGTAATATCCAAACTGAAGATAAGCAGAGTCTTCATGAAATGGAATATGACCAAACGAATGACTCTCATCAAGCGAGTGCGAAGGGAAAGGTCTATATGGCAGCGATCACATCCGCAGTATTATAATAAGCCGAAGAAACGGGCGGCATGGGCCCGGGTATGGAAGGCATTCAGGCGTTTCTTTGGCATTGTGGAGCTACGATGGGAATGGTACCGATTAAAGCGAGAACATCACTCTAATGCAACCAGAGGGAAATTAAAGAAGGCACTTTCTTATCTATCTAAGACAGAGAAGAAGACGAAGGCACGCACTAATGAAGATCAAGTGGCCCAAAAGAAAAGTTTGATTCGCGTACGACATAATGTGCGAAGGCGTTTGAGAAATCCTGGGAAGCGTTTTAATAATGATTGGATAACGAATAAGGATAAGGATGATGCATCGGCTGAAGGAGGACCAGACGGACCAAAGAGAAATTTCGGGAAATCGACTAAACTGGAAGAAATAATAGAAGATGAAGACAGTGAAATGAAGGAAATTGAAGATATAAAACTGAAGGGAACAAAAGCAGTAGGACTGAAGGCAATTAAAGGAGGTAGAATAAGTGGAATTGAAGGAGCTGGAATAAATAGAATAGAAGAAGCTAGAATAAATAGAATTCAAGAAACGGAAATAAAGGAAATTCAAGAAGACGAACATAATGACGAAGACGCACAAGATGAAGCGGAAATAAAGGAGTCTGCAAAAGAGACCGCTGAACTAAAAAAAATATTATGGGAAATGCCTGCAATACTAGCATTAGAACACAAAAATAATGAAATGAAGGAGGAATAAGTAACGTTAGAAATTCAAGAGAGAAACTGGAAAAAAAATGATAAAATGTAGAGGCAATAGAATCGAGTGAAGGAACAAATTGCAGAGAAAGCCTGAATACAAATAATATGATTAATATAATGTATTTCATCTGAATAAAAAACAAACTAATTAGGTGTAGTATATGTAGATGTCTGGTTGTCTGTCGGTTGCATGCGACTCCTTCAACAATGGTGCGATTTGCAAACAAGAACAAGCGATAAAGTCAAAGCCCAATGGCTAATGTATAGCATGCTGCAGTCGTAAGGTCAGCTGGTATAGGTATAGATATAGGCATGGGTGTAGGTATAGGTATATAGGAATAGGAATGGGTACACATGTGTATGTGTGCATATAAATTGGCACTGTTAACCAACTTTCGCCTGGCAATCAATCAACTAAAATGTCGGGCTCAGTGGCTATGCTTTTGTGGTGGTTGTGGATGTTCGATGATGTTATCGCATTGTGTGTGTATGTGTGTGTGTGTGTGATTGGGGTGTGATGTGGTGTGTTGCACGTTGCATGGTGCATGGTGCATGTGCTGCATGGTGCATGTGTGCTTTGCTGCCACTCGCCAGGCAATTAAGCCCGAAAATGCCAATTAACCTTTGAATGCCATGCATAGCCACGTAGCCCTTTAGTTGCATTGTTGCAGCAGGAGCAGCAGCAGTAAAAAGAGGGGCTCAAAAGATAAAATAATTACCCAGACGCATAACTCCCAAGTAAAATATAAATTTAATTTATGCATGCACACAGCGACAGCAACAGACAGACAGAGAGAAGGGAGAAAGAGAGAGAGAGAGACATTCAATGCAATTTATCTCACGCGACTTTTTTTACGCTCAATCATATCGCAGAATCTTCTGCCTCTGCTCACACTTAGTCTTCCAATCTGTTGTTACTATTACCCTTTCTCTTATGTTCTTCTCCCTTTTCATATCACTCCTTCTCTTTCACTCTTTGTCCATCTTGTGATAGCTCTCGCTTTTAATGTCTTGCTCTGCTTTGTAGCCCTAAATATGAAATAATTTATGATGCGACATTTTCATCAGCAATTCGTTAAAATTCATGCATTTATGCATTTTTTAGCAGAACTCTTGCCTCTCCCATTTCTCTGTCTCTCTCTCTCTCTCTTTCTGCCACTCTTTATGGTTGCAACACTCCTTGGCGCTATTTTATAAATTTATTAAGCCGCCTGGGTCCAGGGGTCTGTGTCGGGTCCAATGAGTGGCAGACAAAGCCAGGCGACGACAACACGAATCGCATGTAAAATTCTTATTTTAATCGATGCAAATATGCAACAACAACATCAACAACAACAACAGCAACAACAACAGCAACAACAACAGCAACAAGGGGCAACAACTGCGGTGCTGCATGCAACAACGACAGCCACTTCAATTTTGTATGAAAGCCGGGCAGCTGTGTGTGCGTGTGTGATTGTCATGTGTGTGTGCGAGTGTGAGTGTGTGCCTGAGTGTGTGTAGACGTTGGGGAGAGACAGAAACAGAAAGCTCAACCATCGCGATAATAAATCAATTTTCACAATAAACAGTTGCCAGAGGCAGGCGTGCCCAGTGTGCACAGTGGCACAAAATTGGTGTATTTAATGAACAATACATTTTATTGAAATATTTAAAATATTGAAATTTAAATTCAATGATTTTTAGTAAAATTAAAACAAAATAAATAATATGAATATAAGCAGACAAAAGGATGCTCTTCAAAAAGAAATTTATTTATAAGTTTATTATATTATTTTTTAAACAAATGTTTCAATAAATAATAATATTTTTAATTAATTTAAAAAGCACATTAAATTGCTTAAAGGAACATTTTACTTAGATTTATTATGTTATTTTTCAAATAAATATTTGAATTAATAATATATTTAATTTATTTCAAGAGATGCCTATTTAATACATATTTTAATTTTAATTATATTAAAATTTAATGAATAATATATATGTCAATATAAATAAATACAAAAATTTTAATATTGTATTAACATTTGTAACCTCTTGAAACCTTGTAAAAATCGACCTGGTGTAATTTTTTACATTGATTAATTTATATCTTTTTTAAAATTATTATTTAGTATTTATTTTATATCTATTCCATATATTAATTTATTTTTATATATTTTTATTATATATTTTTTTTATATTTATTTTTTTTTTTGTATATATTTTTTTTTTTATTATATTATATAGATACATATATAATATTTTTATAAAATATTTTTACTATATTTTTTGTTATGTATTTTTTAAACAAATTATTGCCCCAGTGTGCCCGGTGCTTGGTGCACTTGTGCTGACATGGTTAAACAGATCTGAGGGTAAATATGGTGCAGCATTTCTTTGCCTTGGCAGAGCGACATAATAAATTAACTGCACTGCAATTATTCTCACATTTTCGCAAAGTGAATAAAAATTACAAAATTATGTGGAATTCATGAAAGAAACGAACCGAACCAAACCCAACACCAATACACACACTGAAATGATATCACGAATAGGGCAAAGCGAAAGTAAGGAAGGGAAGGAAAGACGAGAGAACTTATGCCATGGGGATTAGCAGACATCAACAGCTGACTTGACCCCTGGGCTGGCCTTGTGTTTAACTGGCAGCACGTAGCACGTAAAAATGAGACCTTTCCCCAAGTAATCACACTGTGGGCCAAGCTTGTTGTTGTTGTTGTAGTTGTTGCTGCTGTTGTTGCTGCAGTTAATCAAAATATCAAATTAACTGTCGTGTCTGTGGCAAATAAATCAAAATAAAAGCCGACTACAGGCTACACATAATCTAAGCAGTAACTTGCAACTTCTCTCTTACTTCTCTTCACTCTCCTTTGCTGCACGAAACCCTCCCCCCTCTATCACTCACTCTCTCTACGCCCCCCCTTGTGGCAGCCTTATGAAAATTTCATATGCATTGTGGAGCTGATGAGCTGAGTTGAGTTGAATTTATTATAGGCGCAGAAATTGACGCGATTTCATGAGTGAGCAACAACCCAAGAGAGAGAGAGAGAGAGAGGGAGAGAGAAAAATAAAGAGAGAGATGATGAATTAAGAGAGACAGAGAGAGCAAATGTATGTGCTATGTATGTGTTTTGTGTGTGTGTGTGTGTATGTTCTGCTCGTCAACGCCTTTAACGGTGATTATTCAATGTCAAAACTTAATGTCCCCAAATTGCAGTCGTTGGCAGCGGCGAGCCATGAAATTGAATGCTGCTGCCCCATACGCTAGATTGGAGGAGGGGGAGTGGGGGATAAAGAGGCCGGCAGCACACATGGTGCGTACCAGCTGCACCAAGAGAGTATGTGGCAGCTACACTCAAAGAAAAAACTAACAAATACAGCGAATTTGCATAAATGCGGTACCGATAAACGCAGATACTAATTACTAACTAACATATGCTTCAAATGTATGGGGAAATGGGATAAAAAAAAATTAAATTTATGAAATAAATTAGAAAAGTACAGAATAGATTAATAGTGTTTTTAGGTTGGAATACTTTATTTTATTATATATCATCATATGATTAATCTGTGATCTCTAATCATTAGTCTATGAAATCAAAATTGCGCAACTTACAGTAAAATCCCTTTTAAAAATAATTAAAGTTTAATATTTAACATTTAATTTAAAAATATTTCAAATTATATACCAAATATACCAAAAATTTTATACCAATATACCTAAAATAAATTAAATAAAATTAAGACAGATTTTGTACCGACAATATTTAAGTTTTTCCCAAGACAAACACATTAAAATTGGCATCACTGATTTGAATATATATTGAAAAGATTTATATAAATCAAGCAACAATTTGGATGACAAATCTAAACGATTTTTCGTCTAGTGTAATGCAGTGCAGCAGCAGCTGCTGTTGCATAGTTTTAGGCGTGAGTCTTGCAACATTTCCCCGAATAAAAAAACAACAAACCAAAAATGCAGCCGGCAATTTGGACATTTCAGCTCGAATTTAAAACACAAGCTCAACTCAAACTCGAAACTCAAACTCAACTCAATTCAACTCTGTGCAGTTGCCAGCAGCTGCCACAAGCGCTGTCAGCCAGCTCCTAAGGGGGAGCTGCAGTGGCAAGGTAGGGTGGCAGGAAGCAAATGGTAAGAGAGGGGAAGAGAGGCAGCTTGTTACCATAAAATTGGTGTAAACGAATTGCAGTCGCCATTCTGACGGCGGCCACTGCCAACTCATCAGATGATGATGAGGAAGTGGGGGGGGGGGGTGGTCAGGGGCGCTGTGGCAGTTGACAGGGGGTAGATGGGGGCAGAGCGGAGCTCGCGTCATTGTGAAATGTCTGTAATTTGGACAATTTGATGAATGGTTATTTGCCACGAGATGGCAAAGTGGTCATTATTCTTTATCACTCTGCTCGTTTCTCTCTCTCTCTTTCTCTCTCTCTCGGTTTTGTATACCTTCCTCTTTTTTGTTTTTTCGACTCTGAAGTCTTTCTTTTTTTGTTGTTGTCGCTGCATCGCTTTACTTACTTTACATTGCACATTTTTTGGTTTGTTTTTTATTGTGTTTTTTTCTCTTTGTTTTTGAACACATTGTTTTTTTTTTTTTTCCTTTTTTGTTTTTCATTTACCTATAATGAAGGGCATAACAATCTCATCAAGCTGCAGGCGATAGCCAACCGAGGAGGAAGTCATACTTGCCATCTCATTTCCTATATAGTTAAGGGAGATTACTATAAGTTTTTATGCTAAATAGAATTCCTGCATCATTTTGTTATGAGCAGCAATCATAGTTAGTTGACCATTAAAATACTTAAATAATTATAGTAAAAGTAAGAAAATTGATTAATCTTGTTGGAATAAATGAAATGATCGAATGTAAACATATTTTAATAGATTTTCATAAGGTTGTATTAAGTATTGATAAAGTTTTTAACTATATTTTGCTATCTTAAGTATAGACAACAATTTGATTTAATTTTTTTTAATAATATTTCTCAATTAGGTTACATTTATTGAGATATTCTTTTAGAAGTATTTAAATACATTTAAAATTTTTTAAGTCAACTTTAAGCATATAAAATTATATTAATTTTATAATAGTGCAATTTTTGTTTATACATGTACTATAGGGTATCTTCTAGTCACATACCTCAGCTGCTTTATACATCAATTCAAATTATTTCTGCACACTTTTCTTGATGCTTAAATAAAGTGCAATTGTTTTGCTCTCATGCGAGCATAATTGAGCGCATTTTGAAGGCGCTCGGCATAATATTGTCATTATATATATAGAGCTCAGGCCAAATAGGGGGAAAATAGTGAACATTGGAGTAGTTGTTGTCGTTTTTCGTTGTTGTTGTTGTTGTTGTTGTTGCCATTGCCATGACCATTCCGTTATTGCTCAAGCAAATTGCATACATTGAGCTGGGGGAATGCAAGTGCATAGTTGGTCATCATCTGCTGCCTGTGTGCGGTCAGCTCGAAGAGCTGAAGCCATCTGTTAACTGACCCTGCCTACCACACAACGCCCCCCTCTAGTTAGCATTCTGTATGGCTATCTTTCTCTCTCTCTCTCTCTGTCTATCTGCCTCTCTCTGTCTCTGTGCTTGCTGCTGCGGCTGTGCCTGCCCTGCAATGCGTTCCACATGGCAGCAGGCCTAATTACATTTCTGGGCATACAGCAAACGGTGAATAACGAATGGCGAATAGCGAATAACGAATAGCGAATGCTGTATGGCGTGATTACACCCAGAGTTTCTGCCAACAGCTATGCCAACTCTCTCCATCTCTCTCACACACTCTATTCCTCTCTTTTGCTGTAGCACTCTGTTGCGACTCACTGTCTCTCTCTCTCTCTCTCTCTCTCTCTGTCTTTGGGCCATTGCTGTTGTTTAAATGCGTACAAAATAGATTTATGTGCTCGTATTTTACATGCTTAATACCTAAAAAGCACACAAACATTGCCACAGATCCCCAGAAGCTACAGCTACAGCGGCAGCAGGAGCAGCAGCAGCAGCAATAGCCACAACAGCTGAAGCACTTGCTGCATTCGATCTGTCTGCTGCCCTCTCACTCTCTCACACACACTCTCTCTCTCTCTGTTTCTCTCTCAGTCTTTCTCATTTGAGTCTGGCCTATAACGTGCAAAAGTACTTAAATTACAAAATGAGTTATGACCTCGCAAATATTAAGCAAATGTTGAAAAGAACACAGGCCATAAATAAAACTTGATATTACCAAATGGGCTATACGAAATCAAAAAAAAAAGAAAGAAATTTTTGTAAATACCCTATAAATTTGACTTTTGGTCTACTAACGTATTCATATACTTATTATTCATTATTCGCCTACATAATAATTTGTACTCAATCGTAATCAGCTGTCGCTATTCAACTCATTCAATCTTTCTCTTTCTCTTTATAATTCTCTCTCCCTGTCTCTCTCTCTCTCTCTTTCTATCTCTCTTTCTATCTCTCCTTTTCCATATAACTTTCGCACCATCTGCATTTTGTTTGCTCTTTAATTTTTCAGCCTGTTCTCATTAATCAAACGTTTATTTTATTAACGTTTTCGACCCTGTTTTCGCTGCCACTTTTACTCTGCCCTCTTTTGCCTCATACTCCATTCCACTACCAGAGCATCATCATCATCAGCAGCAGCGAGACCAGAAGATCTTGCCCTGGGTTCGCTTTATTAATGGGCTACGAAATGGCCTAGACACGCCTAAGTAGCAATTCTCTTTGGGCGCTTAATTTATCTGTAAATATGAACGCATAAATTCCGATTTCTCATGGCGAAACGATTTCTCTTTCGATCTGATGTTCGCTCTTTTTTTTTTTTGAGGTTGCATTTAACAAATTATTTATATTCGATATGCGTGTTCTTTACGAAGAAAATCGAATATTTAGATCCAATATTGAGTGTTAAGTTATAAATTATTAAAATAATAATGAATCTATTGACTATACTTGGATTGTAGAGTTGTATATGGTGTGTACTTTCTTGGCAATTCGCTGAATTAATTGCACTTTTCGAAAATGTATTTCAAGTAGCTGGGTTTTGTGCTTAATTTGTGCACTTGAGGCTTAAATGAAGCATGCCAGTTTTGAACTGTGTGTGTGGGAAGTACTTGGGCTATGCCTTCTTCGACCTCGACCACTTGATGACCGTTAAAGTAATTCTTGGAGTACAATAGTTTGGTTCACATTGTAAATGAAACCACTTTGAGCTTTTGCATTTTCCCAACAACAACAACAACAACATTGGACTTAAGCAGAGAGATGTCGAAGCCCCCGCAGCTTATGCTTATAACCGATTACACACAAAGCCATTTTGCCGCTGGCTCAATGGGATCTGATGGGTATGGGGTTGGGTTACTCCTTGGGTCGCTCTCTCTGTCTCTCTGTCTGTCTGTCTGTCTCTCTCTCTTGTTGGTGGCCCCACGCTGATTTCAATTTTTCGAACTCAACATGAAACGTTACAAAATAATAATGATGACGATTGCTGTGCATTACTTTTGCGCATTTCTTGATTTCTCAATGATATCGAAAAGAGATGGAGTACAAAACAATTCAGTAAGAGCTAGAGCGAGAGCAACAGCAGCAAACAGAGTGTGATCGAAAAAAGACCTATAGGCTATACTATTGTCGGCAGATTTCTTTATTATTGTGCGAGAACCGCATGTGGTCAGAGAGACTCAGTCTCAATTCAATACAGTTCCAGTTCCAGATCTGATGCCAATACGCAGCAACCCTAAAAAAAAATGGGAAAAAAAATCTGAAAAAAAAAAAAACGAAATAAATACAACCATACAACCATATTGAATTGAGTTTCCATTCATGAAACCCGTCGACTAATTCAAGTTGAAATGTGTGAACAACACACAATCGATTTCGATTCCGATTCCGATGTCCAACTTCAAATTCAACTTCAACTCAATGCTGGCACCGCAACGCTAATGATTAATGTATGAACACTTTGAGTGAGTTATGTGTGTGTTTCAATCTCACTCTCTCACACACACTGTGACTATGAGTGTATGAGTGTGTATTGAAAATTCAGTAGCCATGCGGCGCTGTCGATCGCACCGAGTGTCATTAAAGTTGACTTTAGCACAGCTGGAAGCTGGAAGTCATCCACAGCCTTAACGCACTCCCTAAAACAGTATACACGGAAGAAAATCATTAATTTGAAATCAAACTGCAATTTGCTGAAATCTATAAATGCAGAAATTCTATAAGCCTTACATAAAATAAGTTTGAGATAGTTTAAATAAATATAAACAGTCTCAAAATATTCAACTTCAAACAGTTCAATAACAATTTGAAGCACAAAAATTGTTCTCAAAATACATAGTAATATAATTTCGAATGAAAAATTGAAGGAATATAGAGTATATCTATCAAATAATTAAATTTAATAATATTTATACTAAAACTAAACTTCTTATTGATACATATATTAAAAGAAGAAGATTGAAGGCTTCTGTTTTTTGCTCTGTGTAGATCTCAACGCAGAAATGTCGAATACGATTTGGCGTAACTCAACACTCAATATAGCCTGGTAATTGGTACTCGCAGTTCATTTGAACGTTCATGCATCATGCATGATCATCCTCATCATGAACTCTCCAGCTTTGTATCCAAGTCAAGACTCAATTCCCATTACCATTTCCATCAACATCATTATGAAGAGCAACAGCAGCAGCAGTCGAATCGGTGAATCGTTGAGATCTCTTTGGATCGCTGACGGGGCGTAAATAAATCCAATTTGTAACGCGCGTGAGCGTTTGACTTTTGCTACGATTTTGTATTTTTTTTTTTCTTTTAAAGCCAGTTACCAAAGTCCAAACACTGTCCGGGTAGTCTATATAGAGTCTCTGTATCTATTTGGCCAAGTGAGAGAGAATTGTGGTAAGGCTTTCCGGTTGCCACAACATGACAATCATGCGCAACGTTCGCATTTTTAATACGCTTCAATTTATGAATCTCTTTTTAAGGCTTTCTTCTGTCAGTTGTACTTTTCTTTTTTTTTGTTTATTTATATTCGTTGTTTTTTGTATTCGGGATCATTTAATTCAGTTTCGTTCAGCAGTTTTACGTGATGGATTAATGCTACTTGCTTACAAAAAAAATTAAATAAAAAAGAGCACAAAATTACTTGAATAAGACCAAGATTATACTCTTTTTTTTAAGCCGTTTTGGCATGAAATGATTGAAGTGTTGCCGCTTTTTAATTGCTTGAAATTTATTCATGTTGAAATATATTAATATAAAAGTATTAATAACCTATAATTAGACATATTAAAATTATAAATTCAGCACTTTTATAGGATTTTTTATTCATATATAAAATCATTTTCATACTGTTATCAAAGTTATAGCAATGGTTGCAAATATTTTCAACTTATAATTATATGTATTGAACCTTTAAATTCAGAACTTTTAATATATCTTATTGATGTAAAAGATAGATGAAAGATTGATATAAAAAATCATTTCTCTTTATTATCAAAACTCTTCAATTATAATCAACTGACTTAAGCGCAAATCGAAAACTGTGCATGGTGTCAAGCTGAGGTCTACGAGAGTCCTAACCTATGGCCCTAGACACATACTACCATTTCTATAGAAGAGTCAATAGCGGTATAGTCGTCGTAGTCTGGTGCTCATAAATAACCCAGGACCGGAGACACAGAAGCGCAATCGCATAATAGAAAATGTCGCTAAATGGTAAACAACCCCACGCGACTTGCCAGGAGTAGAACGGAAGAGAATCTAGCGAGAATCCAGCGAGAAGGCAGCGAGCATTCAGCGAGTATTCGTGGAGAACCACTTGTTTTATGGTTGGCAATATATTTTTGCATGCAGGCAGACTAAAAGAGAGAGAAACGGAGTGAGAGTGAGAGAGAGAGAGAGAGTGGGAGTAGGGAACGCTTAGTCTGTAGAGACAGAAGAGTGAGAGTGCTGGAAAGCGGGCAGGAAAGCATCAAAAGACGTTAATCACGTTGAGTTATGTGACGTTCTTATATCTGAGCCACCAAAGTGTCACGTACGCATTTGTTCCAAACGAAATGCTCAGTGCTTTTATTTATTTTTGTGTGTTTCATTCGTTTTTGGCCCGCTCTGGATCTCTGGATTGGGTATGTGGGTGAGTTGCTTTGGCTCGTTGGTTGGTTTGCTTGCTTCGTAGTATGGTTGTATGCTTCCAGCTGCCCTGTTGCTGTCAGTTTGGCATTGTTGCTGCACATTTTTGCACTTTTCTTTACTTTCTTTTGGATGTTTGGGTTGTTTGTACGCCCGTCTGTGTCTTTTTATCGCAGAGCAACAGCAGCAGCACTTCCATTGCAGCAACAGCTCTCTCCCGCAACATATGCCACATACACACACACACACACCGAATCACACACATACACTCCCATACACTCACACGCACTCACATACACATTCATACAAATACACTCCATGCCACTGCACTCCAAGTTTGGCATTTTGAAAAGTTTTTCGTGATTTTTTATACTGTTGTTACACAGCACAAAAGAGATTTTTCTTTTGCTTTTGTCATGTTTGGATGTGTGTGTGTATGTGTGTGAGTGTATATGAGTGTATGTGAGCGTTTCTGTGTGTCTGGGTGGGTGTATGTATTTGTGTGTTTGTTCTATTTGATTTTGTTTTGTTGTATTGTATTTTGTTTTCTTGTGCTCCACTCATTGTTCCTTTTTAGCCATTGTCAACACTCTCTGCTGTTTTCTGTCTTCTATCCGCTTGTCCTGTGTCCGCCTGTCTGTTGTCTTGCTGTCTTGTGTCGCCTGTCTCGTGTCTCGTTATCAACCCAAACCACTGGAACAAACAAACAAAAATATAAAAAACCTTGTTTCTGCTGCTGTTTGCTGGGTGCAAATTGCACTTTTGTTGGAACAAATGATAGAAACAATGCCAAAAGCAAAACATTTTTCCACTTGGGAGTGACTGTTGTTACTGCTGTTGCTGCTGTTGCTGCTGTTAGTGTTGTTGCTGCCATGAAATAACGGGACTAAGGGATTACGTATTTGTCTAACCTTCCTTTTCATTTTCGCTTAACTTTTCACTTTTCCAACCCATTCTCCCAAAATGCCAAGCAAAAGCAGCATACAAAGTTTTGCTCGTTGTTGCTGCCGTTGACAGTTTGTGACTTTCAACGTCTTATGCAATCTTCAAATTGTTGCTTTTCTTTCGTATACTTTCAGCTAAAAGATAGAATGAGGCTGCCACAGGTTTAGATTATCTTTATCTACGCTTTATAAGGTCGAAAACATCTATTTGACATCAGCTGTGGCTTAGTTTGTATATAATATCAATTTTATATAATAACAATATAATGGTTATATTTATTTGAAATTTATTTAAAACAATATTTTATTGTATTAATTTGTTGTTCATATAATTATTAAATATTGTAATTTATTTAAATGAATTAATTTTTATATAAATGTAAACAATTATTGACAAATTATTATAGTTTTTTTTTCAGAGCATTGGTTTGCCATATTTTATTTTCTATTTTGTTTTTAATATTAAAAACAAATGTATGACTGTATTTGTTTAATATTTATTATAAAATACAAAAAAATTATATTGTAAATTTATAAATTATTAATTTTTTATTTATTTATATAAAAATGTAAACAATTATTGACAAAATATTCCAGGTTTTTGGCAGTGTATTCTAATTTGGTTTGCCTTATTTTTTTCGCTCATCATTTATTTGCAAAGAGAAATTACAAAAATAAATGAAACGCAATGCAAACGATGAATATTAATTATACAATTCAATCACTTTGAAACGATATATATATAAGGTATAAGCAAAGAAATAAAAGGAATCATGTGGCCCAAATGGGGGCACATCATTTGTCAGGCGCACAGCGGGTAGACCGGATCGAGAAGCGGCCAAAAGGCAGGAAGAGACCATGAAATCCGAATTCTCTTTGTGGTCGGAGAGAGAGAGAGAGAGAAAGACACAGTGTAAAACAGAGAGAGTATGCTGGTAAGCAGAGGCGTCAATGGCGTCAGTGTTGCCCATCAATTCGTCATGTAGGCCGAATAATCAAACGTTGTAATTATGTATTATTTATTTTTATTTATTGTACATTATTCACCACCGAACGAGAGCTCTGGGGCCTTAAACAATTTCACTGATTTATCGTTGATAAATTTCAGTAGAAGAAATAAAAAAGGCAAATTTTTACCCCACTTCTCTCTTTCTCTCTCTTCGCTCTCTCTCTCTCTCTCTCTCTCTTATTAATTCTTTCTCTTTTGCTCTTTCTGTTTGTCTGTATGTCGACCCTTTTTGGCATTGGTCAGTGGGCAAGCCGTGAAGCCGCACCAGTGGAAACTCATCAATATCATTAATCATAAAATTAAGTATCATTTATATTAATTTATTATTGTGCGGCTGAAATTTCAACGGCGCTCTTACTCCTGATAGCTCTCTCTCTCTCTCTCTCTCTCATTCTCTTGGTGTCTCTCACTCATTCAGTCTGTCTCTGCTGTGTCTGATTTATCACATAATGCTCATTATCATGATGATGTTGTGCTCATTTCGTCAGTCGCTCTAACTCACCATCTCGCTCTGGCACACATTATTACTGCCATGCCTTGCCCATCATTAATCAGCTGTTGCTGCTGTGAGGAGGAGGAAGAGAGCGAACCAGAAGGGGAAACTTTGGACTTCGACTGTTCGTTTGTCATTAGCTCTTGTTGTTGTTGCTGTTGTTGTTGTTGCCCTTCGTTTCGTGCTGCTTGGGGCACAGTAATTAATTATGCGCCTTTTGTATTCTACCGACAATTTTCAGTGCTTTATGTTTATGAAAAATTACATATAAATTGGAAACACTTAATCATTTCGATTTACATTTTAATTAAAATATTATATATCAAATTGATGCCCACAAATGAGCCCAAAAGCCAGGCCCCTAATGAGCTAGTTCGATTAACATAATTTTATCGTAACTGTTCTATCTGTTGTTGTGTTGTTGTGCATTATTTTGTTATACCATATACATGATTTGTCTATAACGATCAAAAATTATGTTCGAAAAGCATAACAGTATGTTAATTTGAATACTGTGAAATTTTGCAACAAAATGTAGATGCTCTGTTAAATTAAAACACTGAAAGTGAGTGTCTATAATTTCTTCATCATTTCGTAATTTAAATGAGGTTTGGCCCTCTCTATCGATAGATCGGATTGAACTTATTTTGACAAAAAACATACCAAATGTCTTTGAGCATAAAATATATATTTAATATAAATACTTTAATTAACATCGCTCATCTATATGCTTATTATATAGAAGTCCAATTCTGTTTCATTTTCTTTTTCGAAATTGAACAAATTTTAATACGACGCAGAAATACTTAAAAATGTTTTTACAAAATGCAGATCTGTTAAAATTAAATTCTTAGGTTGAGTTCCTATGAACATTCTATTCTATATCGTTTCGTAATTTAAATGAAGATGAGTTCTCCCCTGTGTCTCTATCGACAGATCGCATTGAACTTATTTTGAGTTAAAATATCTTTGATAATATATTATATATTTAATATAATTTCTTTAGACCCTGTGTTTATTTTAATTAACCTTGTTCAAAGAAATTTTATTTTATATAAAAATTCAATTCTATTTCATTTTCTTCTTCATATTATTGTATTCCAATTTTGAGAGACAAATTTCTATTTGCAGCTGTAAATTAAACACATTTTAATTCGGCACAGAAATTGGTCCTATAATAATTTTCATTGTGTTTTGTGTCTCTCTTTGTCTCACTATCGCTGTCCTTTTTTCTGGGTCGTTGTCTATGTCTATCTCTGTGTGTGTGTCTGTGTGAGAGTAATTCACAAGCTTGGGTGTCAAAGTGCATGCCAATGAAAAATAATAATGGGCAAAAACCCCACGGAGTGGTGCACAAATCAGGGGCTGTTGCCTTGGAGATCCTTTAGCCAGTGCCAAGAGTCATTACAACGAAAACGAACAAGAAGGCGGGCCAAAAGGCCAAAGTAGCAAAAGGCTAAAATTAAATCCAAATACAAAATACAGCAAGCCAAAAGAAAAGGACAAAAGCTGTAGAAGCACAGGGTAAAAAGACAGTAGGAGGACGAAGCAAAAAAGCAATCGAAGAAAAGCTAAGAATGAACAACGTGCTGGGGCAATTCACAATTTAACAAACTAATAAATATTTTTTTGGCTTCCGGTGTGCTACCAAAAAGAAAACCAAAAAATAAAAAATAATAAGAAAAATGGCATATAAAAAACTGTAAAACGTAAAGGATATGGCGAGCAGAGCAAAGCAGCTGCAGTCGGAAAATAGAGCAATTTCTTTGGCCAAAGGAAGCAGCGTATAAAGTTCGGTGGGGGGACAAGACGGAGGCAGAGGAGCTGAGCACAAAAATATAAATCAAAGGTTGCACTAAACTTTTGGCCTGCTCGATGTCGTTTGCCAGGATAACAACAAGGCATGCGGACAGACATAGAGCGGGTGAGATGAGCTGGTGAACGGATGAGAGGGAGACAGAAGAGGGACAAAGTGCAGCAGATAAAGAGCTAAAGTTGCACTGAGAGAAGAAAGGCAAAGCAAAAATATTGGGTGATGCAAAAACCAAAATATATTATAAATAATTCATGAAAGTAATTAATTTAAATTATTTAACAATTCAAAAATATTTAAAAATACTATAAAAAATTATTCAAAATTTATTATTAATATTAAATGATAATGTAAAATAAATGTATGGAATATTTTAATTATTTTTGAAATTAAATTACTAAAAAGATTGCTGAACAAGTGAAAGAATAAGTGATTCCAAAACCGTAGAAGTATTTAATATATATAGATAAATAAATAATTAAATAAATAAATAAATAAATAAATAAATAATATAATTAAATATCATATAAAAATATTTTAAGAAATTAAATCAAAATTTATGTTTAATATTGAATGATAATACAAAATAAATTTTTAAATTCATTTAGTAAAAACATTGCAAGTCAAAGAATAAGTGATTCCAATAACCACAATGAATTTATTTTTTAAAGTGAAAAATTTTTAAAAGGTTTTCAAATATGTTTTATAAAATTAGAAATTTATGAACTCCACTCAGCATATGCAATAAATATTAATATAATTTCTTAGAGTGCAGTTTTTAGTGGGTAGGCGACTTTTGCCAGTTTGATAACTTGATAGGTGCTGCATTGTTGTTGCATGTTGTTGTCGTCGCTGTGTTCCCCCACCTTCCTCTTCTCGGGGTGTTGTTATGTTGTGTTGTTGCCAACAAGGACACTTTGGTGTTGGTTTAAGGAGCATGAGCTGATGCTGAAGCTATGGCAGAAGCTGCTGTTGCTGTTGGTGTTGTTGCTGCTGCTGCTGCTGATGCTGCTTCCAGCTACAGCTCCTGCACATGGCTTGGCTTGCAACTGCCAGGCTGTCGGATATGCACTGACATAAATTGCTTCAACTGACAACGACAGAGGCAACTATAGTCGCCAGAGCAGAGCTGCTCTGGTGGCAAAGTGTCAGAGCAAGAGAAAGGCACAGAGAGAGACGGGGGATTTTTGAGAGAGAGAGAGAGAGAGGGGATACTACTGCTGCAGCCAGCAGGAACCTTGCCCCATGATTACTACTTGCTTGCTTGCTGGCTGCCAAGGCAATAACTTTTCCGCCTGGCCTTCGCACTGCGCTTACCCAGTCTCATCTCCTCGTCTCTCTCTATCTCCCTCCACTCTTTCTTTGCTGCACTTCACAATCTTCAATCGCATGCCCAATTCCCTTGCCCCATTTCTGCTGTTCGATGCTTGGGTATCCGGTGCCCCGTCTGCGCTTTGGGGTAAAATTAATATTAAAATGGAAGCATCGGCTTCCAACGTTGGACGCATTGCAATGCATGGATCCTTTCCCTCCTCTTCCACCTTCCAAATAAACCACCCGAAATCCCCTTGCTTTTCATCAAAGAGGCGAACGACGAACGGCTAACGCCAGTCAGTGCCAGGCCAAAGGACATTTCCAATTTATTTACGCTCAGAGGCACTTTGTCTGCCTCACTGTTCCCCTCCCCGTACCCCCCGTTCCACTACCTTTCTCTGCTCCTTTTGCTTTTGCTTTTTCCACTGCGTATGACAGTATTTGTGTAGTCTGTCAGTGCAAGAGAGAGGGACAGGGTAAAAGAAAGAGAGGAGGGTAGTGTATGCGACTCGGCAGACTAGTTGTTGTTCGCCTCCTAACTCCTACTAACACACACACAAACACACACACAAACACACACATATAGCTAGCAGTTCTTCTTGCTTTTTTATGCATTTCCACAGAGCTTCGTTCACATTTTGACAGCAAAATGTTCCTTCTGGTTGTGTTAGCGTGAAGAGTGTTGAAAGGTGTGAAAATGAAAATTTACTACTTACCGCTAAGATTTATGCTCTACACTTTTTCTCTACACTCTTTCTCTGCACTCTTCTTCCCTGTCTCTCTCCTCTGTCACTCTAAAGTGATAGAATACTGCTGCACAGTGCTGTAACAGCTTCACTCGCCCTGGCCATTAGACTTTTATGACATGACAAACACACAGACACAAACAGCAGAGACAGACTACATAGAGAGAGAAAGAGAGAGAGAGAGAGAGGTAGAGAGAAGAGAAAGAGTATAGAAAGAGAGATGGACACAATGTCAGTTACATGAAGATGTCCTCTGTTTTGGTCAGTTTATGCTTTCTCATTTTTTGTCTCTCACAATTTAGAGCTGACAAAGAGCAAACTAAGTGAAAAACAATCTTAATTTCGGCTCGGACATGTTCATAAACTTTTCGAGCTCACTGTACAAAATATGCATTTTTTTTTTTTTTTTTTTGGTGTGCAGAAAGATTTTACAGTTACAGTTGGTGGAAACATTTTATGAGTCTCAGAATTTTTAAGACTATGATTTGAGGAATTTTTAGGACTTTGCTTTTAGGAATTTTCAAGACTATGATTTAAGGAAATATACAATAAATTTGTCTACAGTAAATTTCTCTAAATAGCAAAAAATTCCGTATATTTTTTGTATTAATTTAATTAAGTAATTTTTTATAAATCAATTTATTAAATGAATCCAAAAAGTATGCTAATTGAATATGAATATGAATGAAATGAATATGAAAAGCAGAAAAGGTTTCTCTATAATTCATAGTTTAAGTGAAAATAACTTTAAATTATTAAATAAAATAGTGAATCAAATAAACCACGTTGATTTATATATAAAAATAAGTTTGTAATCAATTATCCTGTGCTATTTTTAGTAGATTCAAATATAGAATAGTGGAAATTGATAGAGTGCAACTGTAACTATGTTGATTGATGGAATTGATTAATCCAAAGTTGGGAAATTAGTTGTCAGTCAGAGCAACAGAGAGAGAGAGAGGAGATAGAGATAGAGTGATAGAGAGAGAAAGGGAGGGAATGAGAGAGAGAAAGAGAGAGCGAGCGATTGTATTGCACGCAAATAACAAATGGCATTGGAATTGGGATTTGTGATTACGTGCCACTTGCAGTGTTTTTTGGCATAATTTGTTTGTTTTATTTTTCTAGTATTTCATGTCTATGCTATGCGTCAGCTGTCATCGTGTCATTGTGTCATCGATTGGCAGCCAAAACTGAAATATACCACACAGACACACACACATCCACCACACACACACATCAACACACACACACAACTATCACAATCCACAACAACAAGGACATCAAATCTTTATGTCAACTTGCCTGACACGCACATGATAAATTATTTTGTATATGTGGGTGTGTGTGAGTGCGAGTGTGAGTGTGAGTGTGAGTGTGTTTGTGTGTATTCGTGAGCGTGTGTTACATGCGATGAAAGGATAAATTTGTGGCACAGATAAATCAAAGTTTAGCAAGGCAAGCGGGGAGACAACAGTCGTACCAGCTCGACTTGGTGCATTTCTATATAATATATAGTATATTTAAAAGGAGAACAGGCAAGGACTGCCAGCAGCAGCACTCCGCCCCTCCCCGACAGAGATCCCCCAAATGGGAAGCAAAAGTGTCCGGCAGCTTTCAAGTGAGACGCGTAAGTGGAGCGGTAAACAAGTCGCTGCAACAGCAAAAATGCAGCAGCTCCAAGTGCTACACTGACAGAAAATAATATGAACAAAATTAATATAAATAATATATTAATTAATTAAGTTTAAATAAGACTATAACAAATTAATACCATAATATGAATATGTATAATTATTATGAATTTTAAGTTTAACAAATTCCAAAAATTATGTGAAAATATATTATTAATGATAAGATTTTTTTGCTACATTGCACATTGGGCGATTTTCCCAAAAAAGTGGCATAAAGTCAAAAAATGGATGGTAGAATATTAAAAAAACCTTG
>JBANCZ010001342.1:0-22430 GCA_037040025.1 Sphaerogastrella javana | reverse complement strand
CGTTCGGGTATAGGTTACGATCTTCGATAAATTGAAATATTGGATTGGTTACATTTTCGGTTTTTACAAAAATGAAACGGTTTTAACGGTTACGATACGGTTCCGGTTTAGGTTTCCTTCCTTGATAACGAATAAATATTTAAATTTAGGTGACAATACACAATACCGAAATTTGGATAGTATTATTGAAGGTATATACAAATATTATGAACACAAATTTAATAGATATAAAGATTGTTATTATAATATTACTATATAATATATTACGAATAGGGAATGAAACCGAATAAAAATAAAAAGCCGATATCGATTTCAACGTTCGATAAATTGAAATATCGGTTTTGGCTTGCAAATATGAAACGGTTTTAACGGTTACGATTACGGTTCCGGTTTAAGTTTCATTCCTCGATAACAAATAAATTTAGTTTACAATACGCTATCGAAATTTGTATTATCCAACTTAAAAAACTAACCAAAAATGTATATATATTATGAATACTTTAGTATTTTTATAGTACTGTATACTATATACTATATATAAGTAATTATAGAATAGTATATAGTATATGAAGAGTATATGTACGTATAAGAGCAAACATTTCCAATGATTGAAGTGTGATAAATGCTAAGGTTAATATATTTTTTGATACCATTTCGATGAATAATTCGTAGAATTGTTTTCTGCCTGTGTTCTTTTGGCGTTATTAAAGCCAAGGTCCAATATCGATAATAAATTCAATAAATAAAAACTTCATTTTATGTGCATTATTAACTTAAAAAAAAAAAATTGAAAAAAATTGAATTATTCGGCTTCGGCTACTCTATAACAGTTTAGTCCATCAAACTTTCATTTACCCCATGAGCTTGAAGAGAAAGAGAGAGAGAGAGAGAGCTTAAAGCAAAGACTCGCTACTCATACGGCAATAACAGCAACAACAGCAACAACGGTAACAGCAACAATAACAGCAACAACAACAGCAGCAACAACAATAACAGCAGCGTCAGCAGCAACAGCCAAGTTTTGCCCAGTTATCTTAGATAGATAGAAATAAGGAAAGAAAGAGAATAAACACAAGCACAAACATACACACACACACACACAACACACAAATACAATTGCAAATACAAAAAGAGAATGGCAAAATGCTACGTGCACATTACATTACAGTTACATTGAGCTTCGGGCATAGGCATTCGGGCAGCGGGCAGCAAGCAGCGGACAGAGAGGCAGAGAGAGAGAGGCAGAGAGAGAGAGAGAAGGCAGATGGCAGCGCAGTAACCGTCGTTCAATAATGGCTTAACGTTTGGCTACAGTTGCATTTGTAGTAGTAGCAGTAGTAGTAGTAGTAGTAGTTGCTGTTGTTATCCTGTGTGTGTGTGTGTGTGTGTGTGTGTGTGTGTGTGTGTGTGTGTAGAAGCGACGAGGCTGCCGCCGAAGGGCAAGTGCCGACGGAGATAATCCTAACCGACAGACGTTGATGTTGACGACGCTGTCGACGCTCGACGCTCGACGCTCGACTGCTCAGTCTGTCTGGCAATTGAGAATGCTACAGTCAGCGACGCTGGCAGCAACAGCAACAGCAGCAGCAACAGCAACAGCAGCAGCAGCAACAGCATCAGCATAGAACGTAGGAGCAGGCGATTTCAAAGTTTAGTCATTGCCGGCGTTTCGAATTGTTTGGACGTGTTAAACGGACGGAATTGAAATTGTTGCGTCTGTGTGTGTGTGTGTGTGTGTTTGTGTGCGAGTATTTAGTGTGTGTGCGTTCGTGTGTGTGTGTGTGCGAACGAGAGGTATGAACCAAACTGAACTGAACTGAACTGAACTGTATTTGTGTTCGTTAAGCACATATGCACTAACTAGTGGTCTATCTCTGTGTGTGAGAGTGTGTGTGTGTGTGTGAGTGATAGTATGAGTGTGAGTGTGAGTGTGTCAGTGTGTGTGAGTGTGTGTGTGGGTTAGGCACTATTTGGGGATTTAATGGAACAAAAATTAATGGATGCTGCCATTGTGGACGCCTCAACCCCGGAAAAAGCTCATTGCTGATAGTAGTCCGTTTATAGTGTGTCCGTGTGTATGTTTGTGTGATCATATGTGTGCATGTGTGTGTTCCTATGAGTGTGTGTGTGTGCGTATGAGTGTGTGTGTGTGTGTGTGTGCGTGTGTAATGTTATGTGGTCCAGTGTATTGCGTATGTGCCGAAGCTCAAAACTATGCAAGCGAATTTTGTTTGCTGACATTTGACATAAGCACTCATACTCATACTCACACTCACACTCACACACAGAGTGGTCCTCTAGTGAATATGTGTGTGTGTGTGTTGGGTTTTATCGGCGGGTTGAGTGACTTTACGGGTTATTTGTCTCAGCGAATGTGTTCATAAAAATGTAACGAAAGTGGATTTTTCTGGCCCCGAATCGTTTTATCGTGCCTGATGCGACCCTAACTCTATCTCATGCGGATATCAAATTATATACATGTGTGCACACACGCACACACGCACACACACGCACACATTTAGCATTAAAAGCAAAAGAATATAAAAATATAAAAGCATCATTCATACATTTTGAGCCCTAACAAATTTGATATCAATTAAAGTATTAATATATAAAACACAGGGTCTAAAAAAATGTTTAAGCAATTTAGACAACGCAAAACGTAGTTTTTCGATATAGATATGCTATAAAATAACATTCTTCAAAATTTGTGTTTATACTAATAACTATATGTGTTTAAAATGTGATCAAGTTGGAAAATTAATTCGAAAACTACTTGCATAATATCTTCAAGTTTTTTGTGAGTGAGAATATCTTGAAAATGATATATATGTGACTGATTTTACCTAAAAGTAATGTGCAGTAATTTGAAATAGTTAAAATGACATTCTATGTACCTATGGCTTTATAATAACTAATACAATATCATATAGGTTCATACATTTTATTCTAGTATTAAATTAAAAAATGCCTTAAAATTTAGATAAATGAAAAGTGCGTGAAGTGAAAAAATTATACATTTAATTGATGAAAGGATAATTCGAAATTATAAAATAGATTCAAAATTTGGATATCACGAAATTTGTATAAATTATCAATCTGATGAACACATTCACCATTCTGCATATAAACGTAAGATAATGTGATCCTAGTTTTCTAATACTTTCTATTTAATTATTTTAAGAGCTAATCACAGATAATCCCTTGAAAAGCTTGGGTCGTTGGGGCGTCAAAGATCTGCAAGTACTTAAGATAAACCAAAAAGATTTCCTTCAATTTTTGATACATAAGCGAACTATTTCAAATTAGATAAAATATCTGATGCAGTCTACAATCTTAATGATAATATACCCAGCGATAAATCTTTCTAAAGAAATCTAAATGTGTGAAAAGTGTAGTTAGTATAGTATTTTATGGCGTTTCGCAGTGCTTGTATCCAATTAAATTTATTTGTCATACACTTTGCTGATGTCTGTGACACTAACAATAGATTCAAGTCAACTTTATGCTAAAAACAAGAGCTCAACAACAATAAAAACGAAAGAAACAACAGCACAACAAAGACAGTCTGAAGCTATGAAGATGCCCTTACCCTCTGCACCCTACGCTACCCTTAGACTACCCTTACGCTGGCCGACATAAAATACGAGAAGGAGTAAGGCGTAGGAAGCGTGGAGATAGAGACTCTTGCCACGGTGGTTAGTCAATATGACAATGTAGCATAGTCCTATGAACCAGTTGCTCCCTGAGGCTCAGACTGGGGCTGAGACTGGGGCTGCGGTTGGGCCTGACGTTGCACTAACAATAGAACATTTTTCATGGCTTTTGCAAAAAAATAAGAAAGGGAAAAAAGGAAAAATGTGAGACCATTATATTAGCAGTATTGCTACAGAACTCTTTGTTATGTCTAGAATTGATGTAATGTGAAAAGGTGACCAAACATTTGTAGCGCCCCGGAAAATGCAATGCAACTGCCAACGAGAGAAAGCGAGAAAGACAGAGATTGCATGAGAGGAGGGGGGGGGGAGAGAGAGAGAGGTATACAGCCACTAATGCAATGTGGCGTTTGCAAAATGTTATTATGTGGCTCTACGCCTCTGCATTTCCGTTCAGACTCGACGCTCGACAGTCGACAGTCGACATTAGGTCTGCATCCAATACATAGCTCTTATCATTATTCCAGTGCCCACTTCTGAACAATATATGGCAAAATGTGAAAATGTGAAAATAGCAAAATAGCAGGCATTTACAAGTGCGTCGTCCTCTCACGTTCAGCTTCCGCAACGGATGCTCTTTGACTGCTGACCCGGCCCCATTGTGTGCCTTGAGTTGGCCAAACAGTTGCAATTTGGCCTCTGTGGGCGTGAAAATGGATCCATTGTTTAGCACCCTTTTACTGTGGCAGGGCTCTAAAACCAGTCAGTACACGATATAAAAAAAATGTCCCCATTAAAGACCATGACTTGAATATTATTTTGCATAGACAGAAAGATGAAATTTGAACGCCCCCAAGCAGAACTGCATATCTATAAACCACACTACCATATAGCATTTTAAACCATACTGAATCGAAGGAATTTATAATGTTTTATATACTATAGTATAGTGACTTCGTTTGAAGCAAAGCAAACAACAGAAAAACAAGTTTTAACAATAAGTTGAGTTACAATTTCCACCACATCTTTCCTTAGTCTTGCCCTATACATATTGCATGACTACTTATAGCCAGGCTAAAGTTTGTTGCTGGTTTCTATGGCCAATAGCACTTAGGGCATTTGATGTTATTGCAACAACAATCAAACTTTACACTCGATACGTGGCAGAAATGTAAAACGCATTGATTTCGAGTGTGGCAAAAGCTCAAGGTGTAATACAGTCAGAAAAATCATAGTACCACATTTTCAGTTTACAATTCAGTTCAGTGAATTTTATTATGCTGCAGTGAGAGGTAATGCTATATTACGAAAATTTCATTCCTGGCTTAACAATGGCTGTGTGTACTCTAGGCTCTAGAATTACAATTACGGAATTAACAAAAAAAAATCCTGACACTTTAAAGCATTCGTAGGTTTATCCGTATAAAAATAAAATACGGGCATTTAACACGCTCTTAAATGTGATTTTATTAATAATTTAAATGCTTTCATAATACCACAGAAATATACGCTCACACACATACTTTCACATTTCCATCCACATCCGGAAGGCCGTAGCTACCCCAGATTTAAAGCCCCGCAAAGCAACGTCAGGCGTCAAATTTGCTGACAGTCAACAGTTATAAGGGAAAAGCAAAATAGAAGAAACCATCGCGACGCCTTGAAGAGCCAAAGCTTTGGTCATCATCCAAAGAGTCTGTCAGTCTCTCTGTCCCTCTGTCTCTGTCTCTGTAGAAGTATCGTCCTTTGGTTGGAACATGCCTAGCGGACCTAAAACGACTAGCCGTACCAAACCAGATGGGGTACAAAAAAAGCAAGACCAACAGAGCGAAGTGTGAAAAATAAAAACTCATTAAAAATGAAAGGCAAACAATGCTACACACATACATGTGCAGCTACAAACACGTGTCCGACTCGGTTATGGGTGAAATGGATGGGCACCATCACCGCCACCCACTCAACCACTCAACCACTCGCCATCGCCTCCCTTGGGGAGCATGCCACGCTTCGAAAGCAAAACGCTCACATTAAATATTTCAATAAATAAAAGCCCCTTAGCCAGATTCATTGCACCTACATAGCCAGGCTATGCGCTAGCCGTCACACATGTACCACTAATATATATATATAAAAACATATGTATTGTATCCTTTCATGAATATACGCACACATATCTAATGCACATATACACAGAGAATACTATAGACTGAGGGCACTAAGAACTACACCATCAACCTGTATACCAAACTTATTGTTTCTAACCTCTATGGTCTCAAAGATCCTGAGGGTCAAATACGTATGTAAAACATATTTCATAAAGAATTTTCCACCTCTGAATAGGTCAGAATCATTTTTAATATCTTGATCCATAATTATGCCTTTAAAAGTTCACAACATTTAAAAATTCCATTATCCAGATACTGTAAATTTAATCTCTATTTTTGAAATTTTTGTGCACTTCACTTAACTGCTCTAATGCTAGAAACTTTGCTATATTTTCTTGTGCTGTTTGTTTATATTTGTCACAATTTATTACGGTCTGTGTTAGCCGTTTTCGTAGTGTACGAACAGGGTATCAAAACGTTGCGAAATAACAAATCGTTTTGAATTTTTAATGAAATGCAAACAGAACCGAGTCACACTTACTATATATGAACCGGACAAGCGTCCGCATTCATTGCTCTGTAGACTCTGTAAAAAGGTGTCAAGCTGCAAATATGCGAAGCCCTTTCATCCGACATCTCTTAGTCGTCTAAGGGGACTTTCCCTTTGAAATCAGCGTGCTGTCCACTTTTTATTATGGGTGACATTATGATGTTTGTTTGTTCTGCTGTACGACTCAAAATCAAACAAAACAAGGGCTGCTCCTTCCCCCTCTATCGCATTCATTCTCACTTGCTTTCTCTCTCTCGTTTAGCAAATTGATTTTTTTTTTTTTTGGAGTGTTGACCTTTCGTAGACGCACAAAATTTTTGTTTTCTTCCGGAGAGTGTTTACTTATCATTATAACACGATGTTCCACGTCGAAAAATATATATAAGAATAGCGACTATATATTTTTTGCGAATACAAACTTTAAAACGTGACATTTTTTTCAGCAGAACATGGAAATCAACTGAATAAAGTAGAGGAATAATCAAAATATATGACAAAAACCCCGTATGACTCCAAAGATCAGTAGAACGTAGAAAGCACACATCACATATATGCAACGAAATGGGATTATTTGTATTTTATTCCAGCGAGAAAGGTGCGTATATTTCAAATAATTTTCAAAGTAATCGCTTTTGATTTTGTTGAATTTGGCTTAACATAAACCTTATATGTTTTTATAATTACCAAAGTCCTCTTTAACATAAGCCCAAAAACTGTTTTTCTCGTTCTTGCAGCATTTGTTGTCGACCAACTTCAACTAAATCTATTAACTCTCGCCATCTATATAACTTTGACCTGGCCCGTTGGGGCAACAGGGGGCGGCTTGCGTGTACCCACATTTTTACAGGAACTCTCGCCACGCCTACTTTTTGGAAATGACACGGGCGCACAAATTAGTTGCACTGCCCGTGGCAATCCCCCTCCAGTCGTCACTTGGGTTATGAGTGACGGCACTGTGGCAGCTCAGGTGCCCGGTTTAAGGTGAGATTTGTGATTTAAAACCATTCGAAATACTCTATATAATAACAACTAAAGTGTATATAGAAAGCTTACTTAAAAATATATAGATGTATTATATACAAATATAGTTTACTCGGTTTAAGGTCAAATTCCTCATATTTGATCTATAAATTGAAAGTGACATCATAATGTCTATAGAATCATACTATATATGTCTTTATTATTTGTCTGTTTTACAGAAAAATAATCGGCAATGGCACATTGCATTTTCCACCGTTTTTGGCGCAATATTATCGCACGGATGTCCATGAAGCTATCTATCGCTGTCGGGCCTCAAATGAGGCCGGCACCATATTAAGTCGCAACATGCAGGTGCAAGCAGGTGAGTACCATGTACGCTCGAGTGACAAGGGCTCACATGTGGCTGAATTGCAAGCCCACAATCCCTCCAGAAGCCCTCTCTCACTCTCTTGCTATTCATCTACATATGTATGCCTGTCGAGGTTGTCTGTCCAATCTGTCTGCCTGTGTTTGGCCCGAAAATTTAAAAATTTGACATGTAGAGAGGTTAGGAGTTAGAGGTGGCTCATACGCCAGTTAGTTTGGCATAGTTAGTTCAGTTTGTACATGGCTTAAGGGCTGTATATGTACTATAGAATTGAAGCCCAAATGTAAACTGATATTTGAACATGATTTTTAATTAAAATCCAGAAACATTTATTTTAATGATTATTTGGAGTGAATGCTCACATCCGAACCCTCTTTTGTATCCATCGACTTGGCCTATAATTTGAAACCTTTTTTTTTGTAATACCTGGGGATTGTATCAATGCCTCGCATATAACATGATTTTATAGTCCCCAAAGTGTTTATTTGTTCAAGTAAGAAACGTTACAGCTTTTACGGTTGATATTTATCTATGTTACTCCGTTTTTTTTGTACCCCATCATCCACCCCCCTCGGGTTTTTTGGGCGTTGCGCTACTCTGTGTTCTGTTTGCTGTTTACAGTTGTCCGCCGACAATTTCACGTGCATGTCGAAAATACTGAAGTCTATTTGGGAAATTCAGCGTTGATTAAGTGCGCTATACCGGAATATGTGCGACCGTATGTGCGCGTGGCCAGTTGGCATCGTGGCGAGGATATACTGCTGCCTGAGTTATCGGATGTTGGTGAGTGTTGCCACATTTTTTCACAACTCACACACAAACCCGGACAGAGAGTCAGAGATACGTATAACAGACACTCAGTTCCTCGCACTGACAACACACATCAGAGCATGGTACAAACATACCATATAGTATGGGTACTATATACTATATACTATGTTTGTGTAGTTGTTTATCCGCCTGCTAAAATTTATGTGCACATACTTCTCATCTTATAGTTGGTTTTGCTTTCGTTGCTTCTGCTCCTTCTGACTGCATTTTTGTTGCTTTCGTTTGTAGTTTTTGTTGCAGTGTATCCTGAGGGATGCACTGTTACTACAATTTTGCTGCTACCACTGACATTTATTGCAAAATGTAACGTACATGCACCGAGCACCCAGTACGCAGCGTGCATTGATTTCGCTTTGGCATTTTTTGTATTGTGTATTGTATTTGGTATTTTGTATTTTGTATTTGGTATTTTCTATTTTTGTATTGTGTCTTTAGTTTCCTTATCGTTTTCGTTTTTTATTTTTGTTGTTTGTTGTTTGTTGTTAGCACTTTGTTGTTGCTGTTTGCAATTTCATGAATTACAATTTGTGCGATTGCCCTTACTGCAGCGGGTCGTTATGTTGTACTGGCCGCCTCCGGGGATTTGTATGTGCGCTCAGTGCGCACTGAGGATGCAATGATGAAATTTAGTTGCCTCGCATTGAACACCCTGAACGGGGATCGACAGCGCAGTGATGAGGTCACGCTACAAGTGAAAGGTAATATGAATTTGGGTGAAATTGCCAAAATTGCCAAATAGATGAAAATAACATTACCTCCATGTCGAAAACCCGCATTTTTTTTGCCACTGTAGAACTAAGCAAGAACCTGGCACCACGCACCAGTCAAAAACCAATGATTGAAATTCACGTGGAACGCGGCAACGACGTCTACTTGCCATGCAACATACAGGGCAGTCCATTTCCCATATTCACGTAAGTAGCACAACCCAATCGAGATTTCATAATTAGCTATACATCAATGTATTCGAAATTATATTATAAATGAATCATACGGTTGGGAATACTTCCTATCTACCAACAAAGAGAAATTTCAGTTTGGAAATTAAAATGAATTCTCTGATGAAGTAATTAACTGTATGTACATTATATCAGTGATAGATGAAGGTTTAAAATTGAGCTATAGAAACCCACAAATTATGTATTTAAAAGGTCTAGCCAGATACTCAAATCTCTCAAAACCAAGTTTTATTATTATCAAGTTTAATACTTCAAATTGTCAATGTTATATAAATAATTAAAATTGAGCTTTTAATATATCTTTAAAAGATCTTGGAGTGAACAGAAAACTCTTCGAACTTATAGCTATATAGATAGTATAATTGAAATGCTTAAATCCTGCTACATATGACTCTGAATACCGACAAAATATTGACAATATACGACGTGCCTGTTGGGCGCATTATTACCACAATTATTATGGCCAAAAGCTACAAGTCAGCCAAGTTTAAGTACATTCAGCTGTAGTCACGTACTTGGCCACATCCTGAGCAAATGATATGAGACGCACGAGTTTCTTGTTATATATAATATATATCTTATATGTTCATTAAAAGACACATATTATTTTAATTGAGCGTGAGGAGATTATTAGTCACAAAACTCTGCTATAGAGACCATGTTATGGTATATGGTTGTAAGGAAACCCCCAATTTATAAGGCCAACTGCAAACAAGAGTTTTTCCTTTATTCTTTTATTTATAGCTGGTACCGCGTCTCAGATTCGGCTGCACTTTATCCCATACCATCGTCACAGCGCGTCATACTCTCACGCACTCTGCTGCTCATCAAAAATGCAGATGAACGAGATGCCGGCAAATGGGTTAGTACTATATTACGAGCAACTCGAGAGACTCTGACTATTTGTCAATGGGGTCCACATCTTTATATTTCCTTTTCCTATTTGAACCCCTGCAATGTGAGTGCTTAATATCCGCTATCTGTATATCTGTGTGTATTTGTACTCTACAGATTTGTCAGGCCTCGAATCAGTTTGGGGAGCAGCGGATTGAGATACGACTTAGCATAAATACATTTGTATCGGTGCACATACTACCACAAGTGCAAATTGTGAATTCGGGCGGCACCGCCGTGTTCAATTGCAGCACCACCGGCACCGCCATCGATGTCATCGATTGGTTGCATAATGGCAAACCACTGCAGGCCAAGAATGCGCTCAGCACCAGTCGGGTTAAGTGAGTATATATCCTATATAGCAGTAAAAAGAACAATATACGATTGCCTATATAACAACATATACATACTCCTATATACATCAGACAAACTTGAATGTTAGCCATACTTTAATGCAGCCTCCAATACTCCATCTACAGCCATAGACTTGGCTACATTTTGATAGATATGTATGTACACATATATAGATACATGCTACCTGTAACAGACACTCTGTCTATATTTTCACTGTGAATCTGATTTAAACGTTTAGCCCGATAATTTAATATAAATAATGCTTTAGTTGGCGACACTAAGGCTTAGTGAAATTCGTTGGATTTTGGCATGAAATATATATTTCATGCTTAGCCTGTGCAGACACATAGCATTTACACATGTATATATGGTATAGGCATATACATAACAGAAGTATATAACATATGCATTTAGGTATGCACACATTTAAATATACATATTGAATATATACGTGAGTAAGTGTGAGTGTGTTTACCTTGTATCCTTGAGGTCTGCGTATCTTTGTGCTGCAACGTTTGTATACGAGATGACCAGATATTAGCCATGTATATATATATATATATATATGTATATACGACAGTGAATTGTTGAAGCACACCAAAGGCAGCAAGGCGAATAGCATAGATAGCTGGAGTTATGGGGGGGATTGGTGAGGGAGGGTTGGACACAATGACTAACCCGGTTACGCTACAAATTCAGCAGAGCAAATCAAGCAGAAATTGGAAATTCGTATGCCTATGCTAATAAAATTAATAACAACATTTCACTCGACTGAGCAAAAGGCCAGTGCCTTGGTCTGTATATACAGATGTGTGTATATATAGCTATACACAGAAAATGTGGGCGTGACAAGGATACCAACATATTTTAGAATGATGTGATCGGAATGCAAAAACTGCAGGAATTCGTGCATAACATGGCGAATAAACGACTAATCGATAGCGATTTTTTCAATTTCGTTATCAACAGTATTGATTTCCTATCGAAAAGCTCACTGATGATCAAAAACATTGGGCGTCGAGATCAGGGTGTTTATCAGTGTCTCGTAGAGGATCAACGTACGAGTGCTCAGGCCATGGCTGAGCTGAAACTGGGCGGTGAGTTGGCAAAGGAAAAGTTTAAAAGGATAAAAAAAATATATAAAAATTTGGTGCTCTTCATTTATCGATAAATTATAGACACTGTGCCGGAGCTAATTTACACTTTCATTGAGCAAAATGTGCGCCCAGGTCCAGTGATATCCCTAAAATGTTCCGCAAGCGGCACACCACCGCCACAAGTAAGTTCTAAACACTCAACTATTATATTGTTTTACTTCTGATGCTATATATTATATATGCCATTTAATTTTCTATATATTTGTGTATTTATATTTGAATTTTACAGTTTGCTTGGCTGCTGGATTCTCAGCCCATTATGGATGTCTCTTTGCATCACAGATTCTCGATAGGGCAATACGTCGATATGAATGGGGATGTTATAAGTCATTTGAATATCTCACACATACGTCCGGACGATGGGGGTCTATACAGATGTGTGGCTAGCAATTCAATGGGCTCTGTTGACCACTCAGCCAGATTAAATGTTTATGGTAATTTGACAAAAATAACATACGATTTATCTTAGACTAAGGTTAAGTTTTCTATTCAACGAACGATCCCTCAACTCGAATTTCCTAATGTATTACAGGACCCCCATTTGTGCGAGCCATTGGCCCTGTTAAGGCAATTGCTGGCGAAAACATAAAAATGGGCTGCCCTTTTGCGGGGTATCCCATTGAACAGATTCGCTGGGAGAAGGCGCAGCATGAACTAACATCAAGTAAGGCGACAATTCATGAAGAAAGTTCACATCATAGTTCATAAGATAGATTACACCATAGATAATATCAAAGACAATATCATAATGTAATAATAATATCATAGATCATATTGAAGACCATATTTCAGAGAATATATACATCATATTATAGATCATCTTAAAGATCATTTGAAAGATAATATTATAAATCATATTATTAATTATAAAACAGATCATACTATAGATCATATCATAGACCCTTTCAAGCATCACATCGTATAGAGCAATGCTAAATATTGGTTTAATATATCATTTCAAGATTCTGGCCCTCACTATATGCTAGGCACCGTGTCTGAGGGCGGACACCTTGTAATCAATAACGTCGAACCCGTTCGGGATCAGGGTATATATACATGTATAGTGCGCAGTCGTTCTGGAGAGGAAGCACGCCGTGACGTGCAATTGTATGTGAATAGTAAGTATAGGAAGGAGCAGTGCTTAAATACTAAATTAATAAACTATATAATATGATATATCATGACAAATGCATATTAATTGCTTACCAGGCCCGCCCGTTATAGAGCCCTTTAAATTCCCAAAGAACCTGCAGGAGGGCGGTCGAGCACAAATCACCTGCGCTGTATCCTCCGGAGACATGCCCATCTACTTTAGCTGGAAGAAGGATGGCCACTCCTTACCGAGCAGCCTGCAGGTGAGAAGTTCCTCGAGTTCTTACAGTCTGTAGACCTTAGAGAGATGTCGATGGTATCAGTGTATTTTATTGACATTGTGCGCAATTTGCACGCTTCCTCGCTGTCTATGTATCTTTTGCAATTTTCCAGATTACCGAGAAGAAGGAGGAGTTCTATTCGCTCCTGGTGTTTAAGGACATTAGCGCCAAGCACAGCGGCAGGTACACCTGCTATGCAAGCAATGCCGCCGCCAAGGTGAACTACACGGCCGAACTGCAAGTGCGCGGTAAGTTTGTTTCCCCATTTTGAAGGAAGGAGGAAAAAGCGAATAGCGAAAAGAAAAACAGATGATGAACAAATGAAAACAATTGACAACAGTCTGCCATGTTACGTGCGAATGTTGTAGCTTCTGTTGCTGCTGTTCCTGCTGTTGCCTTTGGCTGTTGGCGCGTTTTTATCGCATTTAAAAATAAATCACGTCGCATTCGTGTCTCAGTTCAGGCAGCAACATCGCCAGTAGATACCTTTATATGTCCATACATATATAGCATACCTTTGCAGGCAGCACAGACAATTGTTAATTTTGTTATTTATTTCACGCGCTTTCATTCGGATTGGTATTCGTCTACTGATTCGTTTTCTTATTCGCATTGGTATTCGTTTTCTGATTCGTTTTTGTTTTCGTTTTCGTTTTCGTTTCATTTCGCATGGCTCTTGGCCACTCGGTCATGGTACAGTGGCGCCCCGTTGGAGCTACGAGCCCATGGATATGGCTGTTTTGTTAGGCAATACAATATCGATAAATTGTGAGGCGGAAGGCTATCCGATTCCAGTGATTACTTGGTTCAAAGGACAGGGTAAGTTGCCACCCGTGCACCATTCCACATACACGAGTCACCATTCACGAGTCAACATTCGCACGTTCAAATTACACTTGGAGCTGGGCTAGAGCTTTGGCTTTGGCCAAGTTTATTAAATATGCATGAGCTGAAACTGCTGGCTCAGCAGCCAAGCACTGGATAATTAATTAGATAGCCCAAGTCGGATTTCAATTTCATCTGCAATTAGTGTAATGAAAGTCTTTCACACAGGCAAATCCTATAAGGACTTCAAGCCATTAGGTATGCGTAATCACTCGCTGCTCCTCAATCTGGCCACAGACAATGATGAGGGCTACTATATGTGCCAGGCGACCAACGAAATCGGAGCCGGTCTTAAGAAGATAATACGCATCAACGTCAATGGTAAATGCTGCCAAATTAATAGATCCAAGTCACAGTCCAAAATGTTAATTATGCTTCTGAATATTTCGGTCTATGCAGAACCCGCGCGTTTCGAGCAGGCCGCCAGAAATATCAGCTCACGTCGCAACGATCCCGTGACGTTGGATTGCCATACCAAGGGCGACGAGCCCATTAGCATCACGTGGACGCACAACAACGGACGTATCGATCTGAACAACTATCGCTTCAGCATTGCCGAGATGAAGACGGAGAAGGGCGTGGACTCGCAGATGACCATAGCGCACTCGGATCGCCATGATTCGGGCATCTATCGCTGTCTGGCCGAGAATCCCTATGGGCGTGCCGAACAGATTATCTTCCTCGCCGTTCAGGAACGACCCGATACACCCTCAAATCTGGAGGTATTCGAGGTGGGCTCACGCACCGTCAAATTAAGCTGGCGGCGTCCCTTCGATGGCAACTCGCCCGTGCTGAGTTATCTGGTGCAGCATCAGGCCATAGTCATGGGCGCCGCAAGGAACGAATGGACTGGCGTTAATGTGGTCAATGTCACCTTGCCCTCGACCAGCATAAGTCGCAGGTATACCATTTAGATATATATATATATGCATATAGATGGAACAATTGTGTTTCAATTTCTACGTTTTGTGTTCAGTTATGATAGTGATTTGCGCGAGAATGCGATTGTGGCGGGTTTGTTGCCGGCAACGACGTTCCTCATTCGCATGCAGGCCATCAATGAGATCGAGCGGAGCGCCTTCACGGATGCAATTGTGCTCAAGACACAGGAGGAGGCGCCCACGGAGGCGCCATCCAATATACAGGTGCAGACGGGCGGCGAAAGCGAGTTAATTATAACGTGGCAGGTAATTGTAATTCCAAGCCCACTCACCCTAAATCCATTTCCCTCTCTCTCTCTCTCTCTCACTCTCTGTTGGATAACTTGTGAATACTTTGGCGTACTTGTAAACTAATTGCAGATACCGCCGCGCGAGTCATGGAATGGTGAGCTGATTGGGTACACGGTGAACTGCAGCGAGGAGAAGCAGAACATCAACTACATCAGCGTCGTTAACAGCTCCCTGAAGTCGGTCATAGTCAGTGGCTGGGCCACCACGAAGGCAACGATGCGCGGTCTGCGCAAATACACTCGGTACGCCGTGACAGTGCGGGCCCTCAACAGTTTTGGCTCGAGTCCTTGGAGTGCCGCTATCTTTGGTACCACAGCTGAAGGCGGTAAGCAGCGACTTTAATCCTCTTTCAATTCTCCCCCAGATCTGAAGTGAAAGTGCAAATTGCCAATAAGTTAATTAGTGTTCAAGTGTTTTATGGCAAATAACGACAAATATCTGATGAAATTACTTGCATTCATTGAAATACTTGGGCATTTCTTCGACCTTATCTTTGCAGTGCCCGAGGCTGCGCCGCAAAATGTCAACTGCTCGGCGCTTTCATCACAGAGCATCAAGATTTCGTGGCTGGAGCCGCCGCTGCAGTTCCATGGCGGCATTATACAGGGCTACAAAATCCTCTATCGCCCCATAGTGCATCAAAGTGAGTATGCATTTCCGTTATATCAATAGAATAGATAAATAGAAATTACTATTTACTAAGTGATTGGCCCACTTTTCATTTCAAATAATTCGTATATTTATTTTTGGCGCGTACAGCCAACACCTTGAATAAATTAGAGAGGAGAAAGAAAAAACAACATCGCATAGAGTGATCGATCTGTTTCGTGTAACGAAATATCGATAGTCGTGCCAAGTTTTTCGCACAAAGTTACTTGCCGATAATTTTTGCTAAATTAATATATCCAATCTAATTTATCTCATATGCGTATTTACAGCTGATATTCCCACCAAACTGGAGGTAAAACGCACCTCCAATCTGGAAACATATCTACATACCCTGCTCAAGGCAACCAACTATTCCATTCGCATACTAGCCTACACAGCCACTGGAGATGGACTGGCCAGTCAGCCATTGTTCTGTCAAACCGATGACGATGTCCCAGATGCCCCAGCCTCGATAAAAGCAGCAGCCCTAACGGCCGATTCGATATTGATATCATGGCTGCAGCCACGGAATCGCAATGGCATTATAACCCACTATACCGTGTATTCAAGGGAAGCAGGTCGCAAGGGGCAGACTAAGAGTAAGTTTTAAACTGGCACAATATTATATTCTTATTAGAGATGTATATTAAGTATCCTCTACATGATACAATGTAGATCTTTGTGGCTTTAGATTTGTTTATTAAATTGTTGTTAATCTGGTTCATTAGCACACTTGGTACGCGTGGATGAGAATGGATATCCGGTGACCTTTGAGGCGCGTAGTCTGGCCGAGAATCAAATGTACGAGTTTTGGGTGTCTGCCTCCACATCGGTGGGCGAGGGCGAACCCACATCGGTGGTGGCACAAGCCACCAATACACGAGGTAGGTTCAATTCGACCTAAAGGGTAAACTGTGTTATATTGAACTGTGGTTTACTTGAAGCACCTGCACGCATCGCCTCGTTTGGGCAGGTGGTGCGAAAGGCAGTGGGCGCCAGGCTCATACTAGAGTGTCTGGCTGTGGGCAATCCCACGCCAAGAGCACGTTGGCTCACACGGGATCGACCAGTGACCTTTAGTCCCTTCTACGAGGTGACCAATGAGGGAAATCTGAAGATACATCGTAAGTAGAGCCGGCTAAACAAAACATTCATAATCATATACGTTGAAGTCTGTGTAACCCTCACCTGTTGTTCGGATTGCAGGCGTGGAGGGTAGCCTGTCCGGAAATTACACCTGCACGGCAAACAATCTTTTTGGCAGTGATGAAATCCAATATCAGGTGATTGCCATGAAGCCTCCCGTCGCACCACAAATCATAGTACAATATGCTTCCGCTGACAGCATACGTGTGAGCTGGGACGCTCCAGACGATGGCGGTGCTCCGCTTCAGGGCTACTCCATAGCATATCACACTTCGGGTGACAGCTGGACGCAGACGGAGCTGTTGCCCGAGAATAACGCGTACACGATTACGGGACTCAAGTGCGGAAATCAGTATATTATAAAAATGTCAGCTCATAATATGGTTGCCACTGGTGCGTCCAGTGAGGAAATTAATGTCTGGACCAAAGGAAAAGGTACATTTTTCCATTCCCATGCATTTGTATGTGTGTGTGTGTGTGTGTGTGCTTGAGTGTGTATGTGGCCAGTTTGCCAGTTTTGAATTACAGCTGACCCCAATAACTGACAGCTCGCAGTGGCTCACTAATTCTCATTTGCAATTTTCACAGCGTCACAAGCGCCGAATGGTAATGAACTCATTTCCACAAATGCAACCTGCGTGAATTTGAAACTATCCTCGTGGCACGACGGCGGCTGCCCCATACACCACTTCTCCATAGAACATCGTCCTCTAGGTGGGCTATAATAATTAACAAAAATATTGCCATAGACTGAACATTTGTCCTTTTTAAAGCGAGATTCCACAAAAAAAAAAAAAATAGTCGGATTAGATTAAAACTAAAGCTTATTTACTTTGTCACATCGAAGAATTATTGGTAGATTTTTAAATTCAAGTTTTAAAGTGAAATTATCGACGGCTTCGACTGTTCGGATAAGTTTGTCTATTAGAGCAAAGTCTTGGTTACTTTTAAGCTGTAAAAGGATGAAACTTTAGCTTATTTTCTTTTCCATAAGACTTAATTATATTAATGTTTTAATGTAGTATTATCTTTATTATATACCCCATCATCTAAGTTTTTTATGCCTCAGTTTCATATTAATTGCAATATCTTCGTTAGATTTGATGTTAACATATTTATTTATTATTGATTGATTTCTGAACTGACTTTTGCAGGCGATATACGGTGGACTGTTGTTACTTCGGATATATCGAATGCCAAGGAAAATCGTAAACATTTAATATTCTGCGATTTTCTGCCCGAGAAATGGTACCAGCTGCGCATCTCGGCCACAAATGATGCTGGGAAAACGACAGAGCTCTATCATTTTAGTACCACGAATCTCGTTGGCATTACCATACCACCACCACCAGTGTTTCCCACTGAGACTGACCTGCTCGACTCGCTGATGAACACAACGAATCCCACAAAAGGCAACTGGTTGTCCACTCTAATTGTTATTGTCACAATTACGACGGCGCTGTTAACAACGTTAGTATAAATACCCCTATTATTACTACTTAGTTTCATGTATATTTGTCTGTTTGCAGCATTCTCATTGTTAAACATCGTCACACTCTATGTGGCTCCATGGTGGAAAGCTACGAGTCGCGCACCCTGCCCAGTGGCTACAAGGAAGATCACGAGAATCGACGCAATCAGCAGGTCTACAGTGCCTCGCCTGTCAAGACGGTCGACAAGAGCAATGAATCAGGTAAGTGTCAATTATAATCTGCAATTCACATATTTCGAATTATATCCTTCGTTTCATGTACACACAGAAATGTATGAGATATCACCGTATGCCACATTCAGTGTGAATGGCGGCAGGACTGGCGCCCCCGCGAAGACGCCCACGCGAGGTCTAACAGGTCAAACGCCGCATGATTATACCATGCAGTTCAAGACATTCGGACATCCCGAGGGCGAAAATCTGAACGCCACCGCGTATCCCTTGCTGCCAAATGCGGGCTTTGGGCATGTTAAGAGCAAGTCCAATTGGCACAAGCAGCGTCACTACAATACAGACGGTAATTCCCTCTATTTATACGATATAATATCAGTATATATTTATGAAAACTTGCATTAATATTAGAAGAATCCACACTGAGCAAGTCTATGACCATTGTGGCTGGCTCACAATCTGGCTATTCAATGAAAGCTAGCTCTGGACGATCTGGCAAGTCGGTCAATGCCGGCGCCGTGGGCGGCTCAGAGTCGGACACGAGCATCAGCCCCAACACGGAGTTCTCCAACATGCCAACATATCGTGTTCCATGTAAATCCTCACGCGGCAGCGATGGACGCGCTGTAGTAGGTCTGTTAAACTAGAATTCGATGAATGTGTTTGTTTCTTGATACTATATTTACATATACCTTCAGATATGTTTAGACCTGACTCAAGCACCGAGTCCAATAATGATCAGAGTTCGCCGGGAGCGGAGCGGCGTTTGAACACACCGCGTCATGTCGCTATGGCCATGGAGAAACGCAACATGCAGCGGAATCGGAAGCATGCCGCACAGGGAGGCAATCAGACATTGGAGCGTAGAAAGTGTCCTGGTAGTAACAACAGGTAGTTCAGGTACCTAAGCCCTAAACAATCCGATCCAATCAAAGAAATTTGATGCAAATTTGTAGCATAAAATTATAAACACAAATAGATGTAGTTTCTGTTATAGTTACAACTGCTAAAGCGATGGCATGCTAGACATACCATCTGTACTCGAATAATTCCAAATGTACCCTTAAATGCTTTCAGTGCAGAGCCTGAGGCTGAGAGCAACTCCTTGCTTACAGCGTCCATAGCCGCCATGACTTGCGGTGATCTAACAGTGGGCTTTCGCTCATCGAGCATTTTCCACGATACGCGCGAATTTGGAGATCAGTCGGAGTGTGAACGGGAGCAACAGGCTTTGGACTTGGAGGTGCAACGCGTTATGGAGAAGACGAGCGAGACGCATCTGGCCAAAATGGACTGTGAGGAACTGAACTCACTGTTGGCCAGGTAAGATTTCATTCAATCCATCAAAACTTTTCCTTTTTTTGAATATATCTTTCTATCCTTTTGACTCCAGCGTATATCAACCCTAAACTTGAATCTTGAGCCGCTGAGAATAACTTGGATTGCATAGTCAGGAGCAAATCGCAATGCAACCAAATATATACAGCATACACTTTTGAAAGACTTAAGGCCAAATACATATTTACTACTATACGGTATAAGCTACTGGCAAATGAAAGAAAACAATCTTAAAACCAACACCGATATCGACACCGATACAGCAAAACATTGAATTACCCATACTGTGTTATTTAACTGCATTTACTTAATCGACTTCAAAGTAAATATAGTTATAGTTACATACGAATATATCCGATCAGATATGTCTTATTTGATCTGCATTAAGTGAATGTCATAGGCTATAGTAGATAATCCATAAACCTCTTCAATGAGGCCCCAAAGACTATATACAATTGCATTTTTGAACACACATTTCATAGAATTATTCCGATATTCTTCCTTTGCCAAGTGTATATTTTACGAATATATCTATATATATATATCCATCTTTAAATATTTACATATATATGTTTAATATTTGTTTATATATAACATTGAATTGTTCAATATTTAATACGATTATGAAGAATTGTTCTTGAATTTAGCTTATGAATTGAAAGCATTTAAAATATAATGTTGAATTAATGTGTACATATAGTAAGTGTACTATAATTTTTATAGCATTTTAAAGGTAGATAATCATCAATGAAATTGTACTTCTAAGACATATTTGAACTAACATATTTAACGTGAACAATATCTAATTATATAGACGAATAAAGAGCTAGCAGAACAAGTAAAATTAACAGAATTTGTTGTTTTATTAAAACTGTAAAATATAAACAAAAAATAAATGGTAATTAATCTTAACTATATAAACGATTTCGTATGATATTATAGTCGTACTAAATAATGCAAGTTCGTTGCGAAGATTGGAGATCTTTGCGTTTAAACAGACGAATAGAGACAGACGCAGAGCTCCCAGACGAAATGACGTCATCTGGCTATTCTCACTCTCATTTAGTATGTCGCATGTAGTTTAGTTCAACTAAACTCATTCTAGTAAAGCTTTAAACTGTGCTCTAACTAATGCGTAAAATGTTGGCTCTTAACTTGGTCTAATGAATTCTTGAGTAGACTTCATATAAAAAGAGAAATATATACCGTCCAACGTCTTTCAAGTAATTCGGTTGCTTAGAAATTTTTCAAGTTAGCTTTAGCGGGTCTGGTAATTTTTCATAAGTTTAACTATGGGTAATTATACTCATAAATAAGGAGAAGACAATCTGGAAGAACACGAAGAAGAATAACAATTTGGAAACGATGATGCCGCTATAAAAGCGAACAGTTCGCTCTAAAACAGCAACTGTTTGAAACTAAACCTTCTCATTAGATGTACATAGTCGCTCTAGGAATTGATCAAAATTTCGGTTATGTACGTTAATTGTATTATAATACTATACAACTGCCTAATCTATGACAGTGTCGTTCCCACACGAGACACATTGTATGTGGCAACCATGGAGGAGAAAGGCGATGCAGAAACGGATTATCTACCAGCATTTACACCCGATGTGCCAGAGACTGTTGCCATTGAGACTGATCAAAGAAATACGGATACACCTGCCTTAGATACCGTTCATAGAGTTGCCCTAGATAATATTGTGCAGGCCCTTCGACAGACGCAGCAGCCTGATAGCAGCGGCAACCACTTGAGAATGGAATATTTATACAAGTACGAAACGCCGGATACCCGCCTCGATTCACAATTATTTCCGGAGTACGCCCTCAGCGGTTCCAATCGCCGTTTTCATGTGCAAAAAGCTCCCTTTAGACGCAATTGCCATGTCATTAAATGTCCCAAGTTTTTTCAGAATACCTTTGCCACTGACGGCAGTAAATGTTATCTCTTCACTAATCAGTGTTTTTTAGCTGTGGCTAACTGTGTGCGACTCAATGAAAGACTATCTCGTAAGCCTCTTCTGCTATACTACAGTCTAATTATATTTTTGTTATATGAATGAATATATTTATTGCAGGTCTTAAAGAAATAAAGAGAAAATTATGCGACAGTCTTAGAAAAAAACAAGAGCAACGCAACGGGGCTCAGTCGACAGAGCTAATGTAAAAAAAAAGGAAGATATGAATCTGTTCCTACAATCACTAAAATAAATCTATTTAAAAAATTGCCAATGTGTTTGAATATCTCCAAACTTGCGCTGCTTCCAAACAGTGGCAACGCTCTGCAT
>JBANCZ010001341.1:0-22434 GCA_037040025.1 Sphaerogastrella javana | reverse complement strand
AAACTCTTTTCCTTATAAAAATTTCTATTGCCTACTTTCGCCCATGAACGTTAAATATGAAAAGGTCGCTGTTACACTACACTTACACTTATTAACATAATTATGAACAAATATAAACAGTCAGATTAACAGCGTGACATCTCTCCTGTTCCTGTTCCTGCTCTTGCTCCTGATCCTTCTCCATTTCTGTTCCACTTCCACGTTGAAGTAATAAATTCGGCAAGTTTGACAACATTTAATCAGCGAATGCGTCCAACGTCAGCGGCAACAATTAATGTCTCATAAAAAGTAATTTATATTAAAATCAAATCACTTATAATTTTATTATGTTTATACACAACACACATATTGCCTATGGTAAGTGGCAGTGGGAAAGAGAGGGAGCAGGGAGAGGGAGAGGGAGAGGGCGAGGGGGCGACGGTTGCCAATGAAGTTCTGGCAGCCATTTTGTAATAAAGTTTGTGTTAATTAACGGGTACGACCACGAATGGCATCCACTGAAGAGCGGCACTATAACCGCCACTCACACATACAAACACACACACACACACATACATATACACTGATCGTGCGAGAGAGAGAGAGAGAGAGAGAGAGAGAGTGATGGAGAGAGAGGAAGAGATGCCCACATTTGCAGGCCCATGCAATATTTAAATTCAATTGCATACTTTCGAGCGCGCTCGTCTGTTTGACCAGCAACACGGCGCATACTTAATGAAGCATGGACCCGTTCCATTGCATATTTTATTTGCTCTTTAGCTTTCGTGTTGCAGGTTATATGAATCATACTTTATAGTTGCAGTTGCATTTGCAGTTAATTTTCATTGAATCTCATGGACCATGGCTTATCAAAAACAAGCATTAACATCTGAAGGCCCTACAAATAGTTTTGGTATTATATTCAATGAATCAATTATAAACGACGCACAAATTGTTATACAACAAATCATAAAGTGATACCTTTCATTCTTGCTTGGCAATTGATGTTCCATTTATTGGAACCACATGTGCAATTTTGATGAAATTCCATGAATTATATACTACATTTTTACTTTAAAATCTAAATGAATTACTCTTGTACTAATTATGAAATTTCATATTTTATCTATATAGTAGCATAATATACTCATACTGCAACATGTCTCTTTGCTTAGCATATTATGCTGACTTAATCATAATATAGTGAATGCAGAAATATGAAATGCGCGCACGATTGCTGATCATGTGAGCATAGCGTTATGCGAAATTACCGTCTCGTTAGTAAGCCAGAAAAATACATTCAATCAGTCTTAAGCTTGATCGAGAATTAAATGGACGCATTAATGAATTTATCATTGTGTTGTTTTTTTATTAACTAAGTTCAGTTACATTCTGCCCAGCGGTGACCTTAGGCATTCAAGCCGGGTCATTTATTGGACTCAATATTTAATAACGTCAATACGTAAGTTATATACTATATAAAACATTTTGTTCACTTGAGAAACCAAATTTTTGCGGTATGTTTGGGCTATCGAAGTGTACCTGGGCTTGCTAGTATTATATATTCTTAATTTTTATATTTCTACTTTAATTAGAAAACTTTATGAAGCAGCATAGGGTAGGGCTAGGGGAAGGTTATGTTGTATGGACGTATAAACGTGAATTAACCCAATCTCTGTAGACCTATTCATTCAATTGACGTGAATATGTATATAAATAGTAGAATTTAAGAGTTGTAATCGGAGCAATTTGGTTGAAATTCGTAGGGCTAACACTGAGAATTATTTGTGAATAATTATGCACGTTTGGCATTTTTATGACATTTAATTGTTATAATTATATGCAACTGAGGCTATTAAATATGCACAGCGGCAATAATGTCAATAATGCCAAATAACGTTAATAACAAGCGAACGATATGACATTATGAAATTAATAATTTTTATTTAATGCAATTACGTATTTTTAGAGCATGTATTTCATTTTTTTTCGATGCGTAAAAGCAATTCAAATTGAATTATTTTTCAACTTGAAAATGTTGCACCATTTTTAAATATTCATTATTTAATTATGCTGAAAAAAAATACACACACACACACACACAGTGCCATCATAAATGTATTTGGCTTGGCATAGCTTCATATTAATTAGTTTTAATTCGCGGTTTTATGTCCCGCTTGTCAATTATCAAATAGAATATTGTCAAATTATTTGTTATATGTAATAAAATGTTTAGATTAAAACACAATTTATATGCACAAAGCATTTACCGAAGCGCTTACAACGAATCTAGCTTCAACAAACTAAATTTTTACGGTATGTTTGGGCTGTCGTATAGACGGTTATTGGATAGGTCTGCCCGAAATTGAATCAGCTGTTCCCGCGATATGAGGACATTTTCCTGAAGATTTTAAAATTTTAGCATCTTAAAAAAGTAGGCGAACAAAACTTACATATATTGATAAACAGATGCTGATGCATTTGATTAACTAGCGACAAATAAACAAATTCTCAGATTCGCTTTAATTGTTAGTTTTACTTTATATGTTTACTTATGACTTTGTTTTGGATTTCTGTGGGGACACTATTTGATCCATGACTACTTTAAATCCATTCAGTTCGCATTGCACTTTAAAGCAATTAAAATGGCAAATAGGCTGCGATAGCAACTCGCTGCTCTCCCCGCTCCTTGCCTTAGAGCCTGTTAATTTCATCAGAGCTACTGGTAATTGCGTGTATGGACTTGCAACGGAGCTGGGCAATGACTGCACCCTGCATACTCAACTGAAACTGAATTCAGCAAACGGCGAGCCGGAACACGGCAAAAACTACCCAGGCGAACTGTTGGTCAAGTCAAAGCGTGCGGGCCAGACAGTACCCCATCATCCCAGCCACATCCCAGAGAACCCCAGCAGCACCCAAGGACTTTAGCGCCCCAGTAGCATATTTGCTATGTTTTCTGTGTGCTTTTTATGTGGCGAAAATATGCGCAAAGGGGAGCAGCAGGCAGAAGAGGGTAAGAGGGCGGGAGAGTAGCGCGACTATGTGACTCTGACTCTGGATGCCACTGCCGACTGGCAACAATTTATTATATTAAGTATTAATGTGGGCTATGCCGACGCACAGCGCAGCATGCAATACAACTCTGTGTCACTCCACTCCACTCCACTCCACTCTTTCCTTCCTATCACACGCAGCTTTTCCCGCCTACACCAACTCAACTCAACTCAGTTCTGAGGAGGCAGTACGGCAGGCAGGAAGGATGGCAGGCAAGAGAGCGATCCCGTTGGTGTATATGCATAATTCGAAAGCCAAAAGTAATTATATTAAGTAATTGATGAATTTGCCTTTTTTCCGTGGCAGTTGTCAGACGTTGGCAGCTTTTTGCCAAAGGCTGCCCAATGAGCTATGCCACCATGATATGTACAGAAAAACATCCCATCAGGCATATTTGTAGCTATCACACACACACTCACACACACTCACACTCACACACACTCACACTCACTCCCATACACACTCACTCAAACATAAATACAGGCGTATGGTGAGCAATGTGGGAGGAGCTTATATGACCAATGGCAGATAAAAGACAGAGTCTTTGCTGTATGCACGTTGATATATGGTATATACGGAATAGTGGGCAATATATGGATGTCCATAGTTTATACAGTTCATGTGGGTGCGAGTGAAATAAATTTGAATAAAACGACAAATTCAAATTTGTTGTGTGTCATTTTAGGCGCAGCGCGATATTCCGACAATGAGCGACAATTGATTCAATTTCCGGGCTGAACTTATGCCCGATAAGAAAACCCTGCCAAGGCTTAGACCACACCCGAACGAACATGCATACATTTGTATAATCTGAGTGAACTGTGAAAGATTTATTTTCTGTTCTTTTAAATTTAATTGAAATATATGGCTCTGATTATGTCGGTACACACATGCTCATTCGATATACTACATATGTATTGAATACGAGCACATTCTTGAGGAACAAGCTAGCATTATAGTGTATTTATACTCATATAAGTGTATTTATACTCATTAAAGGGCAGAAGAAGTAGTGAATTCCTTTGAAATTGACATTTTATAGCCACTTATCGAAGGCGTCGAAAACTTTAAATGCCCTCACTGGTGACTGGACAACATTAGAAGACAGCCACACACCAAGTGAATGGAACTTGCCATTGCTTATCTGGAGAATTGCTTGGGTCTCATTATTGCTACCAAAAGCAAAGCAAAGCAAAATAAAAGGCATTGGCTGGCAAAAAAAAAAACTTTCAAATTTATTATGATCGCCATTTTGCAAAGGCGACTACACACAAAAATAAGGAGAAAAAAAAAAGAAAAGAAAGAAAAAAACAGTAACGATACGAAACGAAGCGATACCAAAGTTTATTACTCAATTACAAAACCATCAAAATAAAATGCAAACGAAACGTTAGAAACGACGCGGTCAAACGAAATCCAAAAGATAAATGAAATTGATAAGCGCGTAATTTATGTTTGGATTTCGTTTTATACTGTCATTAACGCACAGTTGCCATGTCTACCCTACCCGACCTTCCTATTCTACTCTATTACCCTCTTTCACAACTCCCTCTCTCCTTCTCCCTCTGTCTATCAATGCCTATTTCTTGGTTCGCTGTTTGTTTCCTTTGCGAAACAGTTGTGCAATAGCGAATTTGAAATAAATTTCTCTGCGTTTTTGCTCAAGAACTATATTTAAGGGCGAGATAGCTGTTTTTCGTGTATAAATAGAAATTCGAAACCTTATTTATATTAACATTCTCCATTTAATTTATATATATATATATTTTTTTTTAGAAATTTTTGGTTGTCCATATCATATTAAACTGTTTAAATATTTAGAGCGACTTTTTTCGAAGGGCATCATGTTGGGTTCTCACTTTTTCTGGGGTAGAACTAGATGGCAGATGACGGTGACCAGGTCGACCGCATGTGTCATAGGGTTGGGTATAAGAGATTAGTCTATTGTTGTGGCAGGCTTAGATTTGCTCTTTTTTAATCACTACCAACTTCAAAACATTTTCCATATAATATGTGTCTATTTCTCCTTTCTCTCTCTCTCTCTCTCTCTCTCTCTCTCTCTGTCTCTCTCTGTCTCTCTTCCTGTATTTTTGTCTCTGTATATAGAGGAAACACTCTACTGCATAATCGATCACAAAGCGTACTGTATTACTCTATTCGAACGAATGGATGAATGAGGTGGGGTGGATTTGGGCTGGGCTGTGGTGATAGACACACTGGCAGATATAAGGGCATTAAAATGCCCAAGCTATTGCCACGCCCATTTTACCAGCATTATGCATAAATAATTTTCCACCAGCAGCAGCAACAAAGGACGCCCATACTGATGTGCAGCACAACATGAAATATTGAAACATGAAAATTGTCAAAAACAGTGAAAGCGAAAGAAAAGCTGAGAGGGAGGAAAGAGTTAAAGGGGCAGGGCGAGGGGTAGGGCTTCGGCGCTGCTACACCTGGTAGGAGGGTGGTGGTCCACATTACCTGTCAGCCCTGTGCGGAAATGAAATTTTGCAATAACATCGCGTTGAGGGGAGCATCAGAGTGTGAGATCAATGAAAAAGCTCTCACGCTCCTTCGTTCCTACCCCGCTCTTCACATGGATTGGTGCAAGTGGGTGAGTGTGTGTTAGTTTGTGTTTCCCGGTGGTCGACAATTTTTGTTGTACAATAAATATGATGTAGCTGCAGCAAACGATGGCGACTGTTCTACAGAGAACTGTTATACTGCGGCTTTGCTAATTGTTGAATGCATTTCAATGCATTGGTAATGCTTCCACCACGATTCGTTTGTCTAAACGCATTGCTTGTCTACTTGATGGCCGATTAATTCATTTTCATAATCGCCTCAAATTAGTAGGCATATGTAAATGGAAAACGTGCGAAAAAGAAATGGAAGAATCGTTAAAAGAGATATTAAAGAGCTGGACCATCTATTAAATTAAGACTATTTTGTTTTTAAGAGAGATAAGAGAGAGTACGAAGGTACTTAGGAAAAAAAATCCACTGAATCAATTCAATTCAATTAGGAAATTTGGCTCTCTCTCAATTAGCGAACTGCCTAAGATGATACGCATTTAATGTACCAAACAAAGAATCGCTTTTAATCAACGCTAAGTTTCGACCAGGCTTACGACTTAGAGGTTGATTGGATTGCGGCAACCACTCCCAGGTGGGTGTGTGCTCAACAATTATGGTATGTGTGGAGGTTTGTGTTTGGGAATTGGGGTTGGGGCTTGGGTTGTGCACAGAAGTCTTATCACAACCACAAAAAAAAAAAAAACCAACCAGAGGCAGAGTGAGTTGCGTTTTTATAATTAAATACAGTCGACAGGCAACAACAATAGCAGCACCAACAACAACATCAGGAACAATATATCAAATCAATCCAACAACAGCACCAGGATAAGTACAAGTGTAGAAAGAAGATTTTGCTCTCAGAATTAGCCGAGCAAAAAAGTCCGCATTTGTATAAGTATACGCCGGCTGTTCTTATAAAGGGAGCTCTCTTTTTCATTGTTTCAATGTTTGAGTTCGAGTAATTTCAATTTAATTTTCAAACACTCACACTCACACTCACACTCGTGAAAACGCACGCGGATGTACTTGAAGACCTTTATGTGTCGGTTTTTTTTTTGGAAATTAATTAAAATGAATTTAATTTTTTTCTTTTTTAATTTCATTTTATTTTATTCATTTTTTTTGGGTTACTGTCTGTGATTCCTTCGTCTTAGCAACACGTCGACCTTCAAAGTGTTGCGGTAATTAAAACGACATTATTCAAAGTAACAAATGTCTTTTATTTCGGCAGAAAAAAGGGTCAGGCGACCATCTGGGGTTTAGTTTGACGTCCAAAGACCACTGGATGTTGCTTGTTCCTCGGGCAACGCTCGGGTTCAGATAGGCGTTTATTACTCCTTCGCTATCTAGATGAAACTTACAGAAGAAAACGCAGCACGTGGGCCTTGGAAAATAGGGTTGCGTGTTGTTCTGTGGAAACCCTTTTTTCCTTGTGCACGTTTTCTGCCTACTCTTTGACTTGTCAAGGTGTGTAAAATGTCTGTGCGGTTAGGTAAGAAATCAAAAAACGATTAGTCGAAGATTTTTGCTTTTGCGGGTGTGGTGACCTCAAAGCAGGTCAACGCAAGTAAAAAAAGCTACCGTAAATGATGAGTCAGAATACTTCGTACTTCCTTTTGTTTTCTTTCTTTTATATCAATAATGTATAGATACTGGTCTGAGGGAGGGATATGACTATTGTTGACAAATTTAATCACACTATCCTGTCTACAACTAAAAGCTATTATTGCTACTGCTATTGTTGTTGTTTCTGTTTTTGCTCTTATTGTTGAGCTCATGCAGTGCATTTTCAAACTCCACTTGAGTCTGAGACAAAAACCGAATGTTAGGAGAAAAACATCATACAAAAAAGTATGCTATAAAAACGTTACGAACAGTAGGGACAGCGCCCGGCAGTATGGAACCCGTGCATTTGCTTTCACTGCTAAACTAGAATTTATAAGCATATTTCTTAGAGACTAACATGTCTCTTTAGATTGAGAGTACATCACCGTACTAGATCCTTGCTTAAGGTGCACAAAAGGGTCTCAAATTGCGCTACAAAGTGAGTTTAATCATTTTAACTGTTGTTGATGTACTGGGGAAACAGGGCGACAAAGACCTGCACTGAATGTCTACTATTCGAAAAGGCTGGAAAAACAAGTAAACAAAACGATCGAGAGTGAAACGAATAAGCTGTGGAATAAACAAAAAAAAAAAAGATGGAAAAAAATTGGTTGATAGACTAAAAGATATTCTGGACCACAACGAGAACTTCGAGTTGCTGACTTGATTTGCACCGTTAAATATGAATTATAGATTTCAAAGACCTTATATACCATAATTACATACAAAATAGAAAGATATGCATCTGCTTTAAGGTTAAGTTTACGTTCATGAATCACAAACATCTATTAAGAGCGAATTGAAGACGAACAAGTGGCATCGAAATGTCCATTTGAAAAAATTTTATACCCATTTGAAAACAAATTTCAATGGGTATTAAAATGAAACATAGACAAAAAGTAGGGTCGGGTTTTTTATGCAGCCAACAAGGGGTTAACTATGCATTCGAGTTCATTTCTGGGTGTGTATGAGTGAGTCAGACCCCTATTCATATTCACTTTGAATGACTTGTCAGCCCCTCAGGGCTAGCGCAGGGCATAGAGCAGCCGAATAGAAGAAGTCTATGTAGAAAGATATTTCAGGGCAGCCCTTAGAGTTGTTAGTTTTAGACCCTGTGTTTAAAAACACAAAAGAGTATATTAACTTTATGCAAAGTCGATTTGTGTGTAACAGGCACATCTACTTTTATATCGATTACCGATATCAATTACCGATTAATGATATCGATTATCGATTTTAATTATCGATAATCGATAATCGATAAAGCAATGCAGCACTGAAAATACTATACTGCTCCGAAAATCCATATCACACCGGAAATACCATTCTGCTCCAAAAATACTATTCTGCTTCTAATACTATTTTGTTCCGAAAATACTATATTTCCCCAAAAAACTAAACACAGGGTCCCTACTGTAGGGCCAGTCCCTACTGTTGGATATTTTTTATTTTTGAACCCACTGTGGTGTGCGTCATCAGCGTCAACATCTTCGTACCTCATGGCCTGTGAGTGCCACCATGCAACAATTCGTGTAGCAAGTGTTACACATTTGCATTTTGGACAGCAAATATGGCAAAAGCACACACACACACACACACACACACACAAACATATGTGTACAGTGGTAACAACGTCATAGTTATGCACAAAAATAGTTTGCCCTTTTAGTTTTATGGAAATTACGAGTTGCTTTCATTTTTCTTGATTTTTGTTGTTGTTCTTTTTCGCATTGGTGTTGTTTTTAGTCGCTTATAATTGCTCCATTAAAATTTGTTTATGAGCGAAGTTTATGCTTGGAAAGCAGCTCGTGTTGTGCTGTATTTAACGGCGTTGCCTGCCAGTAATTAGAATGTCAAAAAAGTTCCCATTGTGCTGGAACGAGATCGAGCTTGCTTTATTTTTGGTCTGCCATTTGAGTGGATTACGCGACACATGCAACCTTTTCGATTCTATAGAAGTATGCAAAACTTCATGCTATAGTTTATTTTTACTCACATACATGTCGCCATCTTTGTACTGAATAATTGGCATTGATTGAAACGGTAAACAGGAATTTGAGCCCTATAATTCCATTCTGAATCTGAGTTGAGTTGAGCGTCATTTGTTGGATGACATATGCAAAAAAGGAGGCTCTTTACCTTGTCATCAATTATAGGAGGAGGTCAGACAAGGTCAGGCGATCTAATGGTTTTTATTTTTAATCTGTACAGCTACCCGGGCCATGGCCTCTATTGCCTTACGGCCCTGTCAGGCATCCCTTTTTGGGAACGGAGAAACATAATATCACACAAATTGCACTTAAAAGCTTTTCACAACGATTTTAATTACACTTTAAACAATAGCTCCACACTCACATTTAGTCCTATATATACATATGTATGGTTTGTATATAGGTTGCTACCTTGGCCAGACGACCAGCCCAGAGTTTTGGTCTGCAATTTGCGAGCGTTTGCGATTTGCGCTTGATTAAATTCTAATTATGAAGCATGCGTATTTTCAGTAGCCGCCTTCATTTTCAACATTTTCCGGTTTGCTTACCATCGGCCCCTTTCACAGTTCACTCTCTCTTCCTTCTGTTTGGGCCGTGTTCACTTTCTGTTTACCGTTTTCCCTTAATTTTTACGACTTTTTAATGATTTTGACTGCCAGTCACTCATTTCGCCACGTTTACTTGCGCCTCGCTCTTTCGCACTCCCACTTGCATTACCACTTCCATGTCTACTTGCGTGTTCATTCTCTTTCTGAGGGTCTGTTTTCACTTTCCCGCTTACGTAACAATTTTTCCAATTTTCATCGACTTTTCGTTCACGTTTCGACAGTTTCTTAGGATCCTTCTTCAGCAAGGTAGCGCCTGGGCTTGAATTTGGGTTCAGGCCGAGGTCTCAGCTTAATTTTATTTTCTTTCGTTTCTTTCCATTTCGTTTTGATTTCCTTTGACTTTGCGCACAATTTTCCGACACCCTCATACCCTCACCCCTCACCCCCTGACACCATATCCACCTGCCACACCACACTTTGTTTACTGCTAATGCGACTTTTAGCGCTGATTAATGATTTTTTCTTTTAGGCGACCTATTGCTTTTTGGGCTCCTGGGTTCGGTTCTTCGTACATATATCCGAAGTTTTCATTTAGTATTTCGTTTAGAGCTCTCGTTCACACTTTTGCATGTCAAATGGGCTTTATTTTTCTGGTTTCTCTCTCTTCTCTTTGATGTTTTATGTTTCTGTTTTCTGTTTTGCTATTTGACTGTTTTATTGGGTTTCGCTGGGGGCATTATGAGAATTACGCTTATTGTTTCGGGCGGTGCGTTTATTAAATTCATTAAAAATATCCATTTCGACCGCAGTAACAATAACAATAACACTAGTAAAATCAAACAGCAAACGCAACACCAACACCAACACCAACACCAACAGCAACAGCAACAGCAATAGCAATAGCAACAGTAAAAACAACAGCAACAGCTACATTTAAATATTTGCCAAGAGGCAAAATTGTTTGTTGGCTGTCACATGTCAATAAAATTAACACTTGAATGGCAAAGCAAACGTACAACTGGACAAACAAACATACACACAGTCGGACAGTCGAATAGTCGGACAGACGGACAGACGGACAGCAACAGCAACAGCAACAGAAATAATTTATATATTTTTTAATTAAAACAACAACAAGCTGAAGGCCGAAAGGAAAATGCAGCACAACGGGGATAAACTGGCCTGCAATAATTTGCTTGACAGATGCAAATGCGAATTTTCAGAGCGAGCAAAATTGATATTTATGCGGACTCAGGCATAGCACTATACTATATATACGATACTATATATACTATTATACTATATAACATTGTGTGTGTGTGTGTGTATTATAAAATAGGATCTAAAAAGTATTAAAGAATTTGTACTGTGTTGAAATTAAAGCAAGATACTAAATATGAGTTCTAACTACTTTAAAATTTAATAAAAAATTTAAAGAAAAGAGCGCTCTTGCAGAAATAATTTTAATTATTTAATCAATTCATTTTAAAGTTTCCCAATTATTCAATAATATTTTTGTTTATTTTTTTCAACAATTTTATTATAGTTTTGCTATTGTTTAACGTTTGTTTAATGAACTCATAGAGCACCCTAATTATATACTTGTCGCACTTTTTGTGATGTCGCTTTAATTTATGGCGTCAATTAAAGAGATAGTTAGGGATGATTAGTCTCGATAAGGACGGAGAATGGGTGCTATATATTTACTCATATGAATTCGAAATGCAATCAGTTTAGATTGCAAATTGTATTTGGTATGCATGAAGCCTCAAGGGAAAGAAGCAGCTATAGAAATCAGAATGGGAAAGTTTTAAATATTATGGTAATTCGCCTGATGCGAATATTTATAATTGAATGTATATTAAAATAATGCAATGTCAAAATGATTATTTAAGCATGAATGTATATGTGTCTGTAAGTGTGTTAGATTCGATTAAGTAAATTTTCTGCACTATATTAATCAATTTCAAATGATTATTATGTACTTTGATGTGTTACTCCAGATTGCATTAAGTCACTAGAGATTCATATACCGTATACCATACATATACATATACATATACATATACATATACATATAAATATACATATGCATATATATATACATATACATATACATATACTGTTGTATGTATGTGGTCATACGGATGATCATATATTTATATTCTTTTGTAAATGTTATGTGATTTCGACCAGAGACAATATGCAATATCATAATGCACACATAATGCCTAAATTCCGTTGTCAACAGAGACGCAAAGTCACACATACACACATACACAGTCTCACACACACATGTCCATACACATACACTGACATACACATGCACATACACATAGAGTGTAGTTCATATAATTGCTAGACTATATCATATTTGGCCAAGAGCTTACTGATAAAGAGAACAATATATGGTATGGTATGGTATGGTGTATAGGGTAAAGAATATACGTTCTAGGTCGTTTGGCCTAGTGGCTTGTGCAATTGTTGGGGCCGGCTTTGTTTTGGTGCCAATAAAATATGAATTTATGGCCTATTGTCATGGCTTTTGTGCTTAGTCTGTGGGTAATTTAGCATGCATGTTTATATGTGTATAAGTATGCATTTGGCCCAAACAGTTTTTGACTTTGGCCAAATAAGACAGCTAAGTTGTATGCAAAACCAAATGAAGGCTAAAAACTTTGCCAGCTTAATGTGTTTGTAGAGAATGTGAAAATGGTGAAAGAAGACGGGCTGTTATACCAGTTATACCGAGAATCTGATTCTTAAAACGGAAAGGAATTAATTGCAGTTATACAATTAACTTTGTATTCAGAATATTATAAAGTTTTTGCTACATCCTATAACCGATGCAAAAAATGTGGTACCACTGATCATGTCCATAATAAGTTTATAGCGAAATCATTTAATGTGAAGATCATGGTTATAAATAATACATATATATATTTGGGTTATGGACTCGGCCACATATCCCTCTGTAAGTTATAACGACCTTATTAGATTCTACATGCATAATAGAAAAATAAGTATTATTTATGCTTGCATATGATATTACTTATGAACGTGGTTGAAATAATAAATAACATTTGAAGTAATTATACGGATGATGAATAGATCAAGATTTCCTATCTAATAATTTCTTAAAGATTTTTTTTTGACTAGAAATATAAGTGGAATTCCATTGCCGCTCTAATCTAAAGCGAATAGTATGGTGTCAGAGCCGTCATGTGTAGGTTTATCGATAAAGAGCAAGAAGGAAGAAGTTTGCTGTCAAGATGTAACCACAACATTTGCATTTCGCAGTACTACCAAAGACCATCAAGGGTAAAGGGTCTCCAACGGCATTTCCCAATAGCATATTGAATGTGGGAACTGCCATAAATTCAAAATGTCTAATTGACTAACTCATTTTTGAACGCACTCGGTACTGATGTTGATGTTGAAGTTGATGTTGATGTTGGCGATGATAATGATGACGTTGCTGTTCTTGACTGTTATTGCCTATCCTAGGCAAACATGTAACCAAAGTGCTGTGTGGCATATTACGAAAACAGAGTCAACCCCAGAGCAACATGCAACCCTTCTCTGTTATGAAAAGTTTCGTGTCAAATGGCGAAATTTGATTATGATTCTTAGTTGGGTTATCATAATCGAGTTGAAAATACTTCAAAGTTTTCGTTTAATGTAACGCTATGTGCTGAACGAGCTTGAAGTCATCGGCATTCCAAATGCTTTTAGCTTGCCCAAGTATATTTATATATAGGGCCAAAATAAACTAGAACACAAGTCAAAAATGGCGAACATTATAAATGAATCGGACTAGTGTTGAGCTCAAAACGAGAGCACTTCTCCTCCAAGCACTTTCATGGCCATGAAATATGCAAGAATTCAAGTCAAGTCAAGATGAGAGTAAAAGGATTGAACTGGATTTTATATGCGAAAGCGTTGCATTTTAGATGCTCTACATAGTTGGGTCTTACAGCTATGTATATACTACACATAGTTCGCTTTTATTTTGTTTTTGTCGCCTGCTGCTAAATGAGCTGCCAAATCACAAAATGCTGCCTTCCCTGTGCGCTCAGATTTGCATAAAATTTAGTTCAGAAAATATAGAATATGAAATGCAGAAAATGAGCTCGAATTTAAACAACAACAAAGCAAAACGTTATAAAATTTTTATGCAATTTTTGGTTATGGTAAACACTTCAATCAATTAGTATTAGGGCCAGGCCGTGTCATGCACACAAAATTTGGGTTGTCTATCTGTCAAACATATGCAACACTCTATCAAAAGTTTCAATGTATTCTTGATCAATTGATCCGAGACGATCTAACCATATACCATTTGTATACGTAAATTTTGAGTAAATATCGATAGTAGTCAATATCGTATAATCAATCGTTTATAATCATTGACAAAGACAAATGGGTAGACATATTATAGAATGAACAAGGTACCTACAGTTGGGCAGCATCCCTACTATTCGGTGTATATATTTTGATTATGCGAAAATGCAATCTATTAAATATTAAACGAGTGAAAGCAACGAAAAATTCAATAAAAGCAGAATATGTTTGACGGTAATGAAGCAGGCACGACAACATCGCGAGGTGCAATTAGCTACCTGGTATTTGGAGGCAGTTCCATGGATGTCAAACAGTTGTTGCTATCATTATCTTTATTGTTGTCGTTGTTCCTGTTGTTTTTATTCTGTATTTCGGAATTGCAGTTATGCAAAATGTAATTTAACGCCATTTTATGCAAATTGAAATTATGTTAATGGCCAACAACAACAATAATCACATCAACAATCACATGAACAAATATTATAGGGAGAAGTCAAATAAACGTGTATATGCAAAATGCTGGCAATGCGCCATGTGGTATAGGAGGTGTTTGGGGAGGTGAGGAATGAACTCAATGGTCAGAGTGAATATAGACATCTTCAGTTATTCAATGCAGTTGATGCATTCACTCGTACTCGTACATTCATTTATGCACTCGTTGGGCTCATGCATTCATTTCGAATTCTGTGCAGGAATTCGCTTGAAGCATTTCGCATGTTTAACCGCTTGAATGTCTCAGCTTCTCAGCCATATTAATAATGATAATAATGAATGAATGAATGTGAATACACTTTGCAACAGCAGCAGCAGCAACAGCAACAGCAACAGCAAAGTGCAACATTTGCATCTGCAAACTGGCAACTTTGCCGCATTTGCATTTTCATAATAAGCATAATAATAATAATAATAATAATAATGATAATAATAATAATGTGATGTGAATACCAACATCAACATCAACAATTACAATAACAATAGCATATAGCACTAACAGGCAGGCAACTGTCAGTAATGATAATAAGCCATATGAATGGAAAATCGCTGTAATGTATACTATAGTATCCTATATGCCATTGCCATTTCCATTGGGTGCGTGTGGCATTTATCGTGACGATTGTCAGCCGTTGAGCTGATGAACTGAATTGAGCTGAGCTGGGATGAGCTGATGAGTTCCTGCATTGTCATATTGTCAGCATTTCACTGCAGTGCATCATTAAGCCAGCACAGCATTAAGGCCTAAAGTCGTCTTGACGTCTTTGTGCCTTTACTTATTCTCTTGATATTAGGGTGCAGGCTTACCACACCTATCCATACTGTGCTACATTTACGTTCAAACCTTCCTGCACCCTCTTTGCTTATATGGGCAATGTATTCCCTGAATAGATTATTAAAAATATGTTCTATTTTTGAATTAGTGTTATTGCTTGTATAATTTGTAAGTCTACACCATGATATAAAGTTTTCCATCTGGATTCAAATACCCTCGGATATTATATATTTAATTCAACTATATTAAATCTTCTGAAATAAATGTCGATAATGCGTTTACTTATGCCTTTGTGTACTCGATTAGATTTTGGATGGAAGTAATTAGTGCACGCACACGTACCTGAAACGACAAGAAATAGATTCGAGTATGATTAGATGTACAGTTTCATATGGTAGGATTTGAACGTAATGCAATAAGCAAAGACCCACAAAAACGAACACCCTCTATCTAAAATTGTGGCTATATAATGCAATAAAAATTAACTCAAAATGCCATAAGTCGCTTTCACAACCTCAGCCCCAAAGTTGCAGGAAAAACAGGCAACAGTGCCACATTTTGGCCAGGGGCGAACCGAGACGACTCTAAAGTGCTGTCAATTGCCATAGACACACACACGCGACACACACAGTTACACAGCAAAAGAAAACTAAAGCAATTTCAAATTGAAAACTGCTGCAAATTAATCAAATGCTTTTGCCGACAAGTCTGGCCAGGGTGACCATTAGAAGGCGACCAGCACAGAAGAAGCCAACAAGAAGACCAAAATAAAGAAAAAAGAATCACGAAATGTACGGAAAACACGAAAACAAGCTCAAAAGGAAGGCAAACAACACGAAATGTCAGTCACAAAGACAGATAAGACAGCGATAACACCAAAGTCAAAAGGCAACAAAACTGAAACGCAACCAAAATTCAAGCTAAAAAAATATCCAACAGTAGGGACTGGCCCGACAGTAGGGTCCCTGTGTTTATTTTTTGGGGCAGTATGGTCTTTTCGGAATAGAATAGTATTTTTGGAGCAGAATAGTATTTCTGGTGTGATACGGATTTTCGGAGCTGTATAGTATTTTCGGTGCTGTATAGTTTTATCGATTATCGATTTCGATAATGTCCTAGACGGACATGGCTCAATCGACTAGGCTTCTCATCCTGATCAAGAATATATATACTTTATGGGGTCTACCACGCCTCCTTCAGCCTGTTACACACAAATCGACTTTGCACAAAGTTAATATACCCTTTTGCGTTTTTTAAGCACAGGGTCTAACTAAAACAAACCCTTCCAACAGTGATGCCAGACTTCAATATATTTTATGTGTGTGTGTGTGTTTTTTTTGTATGCGACATACACATTTATACGCACAGGCACATTAAATCGATAACACGATTTTTCAGCACGCACACAAACACACACACCTAGAGAGAAAGAGAGAGGGTGGGTGAGTGAGGGAGTGAGAGAGAGGAAGAGAGGGCGAGAGTGCTGTGAGTTAAATTGTCAGTTTCATTACGTGGCAGTTTTTAGACCCTGTGTTTAAAAAAACACTAAAGGGTCTATTAGATCAAGTATGTTTTAAATTTTGGATAAATGCCTCCCTCCCCAGCAATTGGGGATTGCTGTTATAAGAAAAAATTCAAATAGCAAGCTCAATTTCAGAGATAGTGTGTTTTGGCACATATATTCACAATATATTCACATTATGGAGAAATAGAGTTTTCAAAATTTTGGATACCAGCCTCACTCCCCCGAAATTGGATACCAAAACTTCAAATTGGTATAACAGGCGCCTTTTTGGAGATATACCGTTGTGCTTTGGCACAAATGTGCCAAAATACATAATACACCTTCTGTCGTAATAAAATTTTGGATACATGTTCCGATTTAGAACATATATGCATCTTTAAATCCCTCATAGATGTATCCAAATTTTGGATACCTGTCTCCAATCCCCAACGATTGGATCCCAAATACTACAAGTATTATTAACATGTGCAATTTTAATGATAGAAAGCCCTGAGTTAGCAGTTATATGCACATTCACATTATACACCTACTGTCATTTTCATATTTTGGATACTTGGCCCACTCCCCCACAATTTGATACCAAAATTAAAAATTGCCTCATCACGCTCTATTTTGGAGTTAGAACGTTGTGCTTTGGCACATATGTGCTGAATTTCATTGTGCTTCTTCTCTTATAATCAAATTTTGGACACCTATTCCCAAACCCCCACTGGTGGATACCCTGAAACTTAAAATCAGAAAATATATCAAAAATTTCATTACACATCTACTTTTTTATCAATTACCGATATCAATTATTGATTAATGATATCGATTATCGATTTTAATTATCGAAATCGATAATCGATAAAACAATGCAGCACCTAAAATACTATACTGCTCCGAAAATCCATATCACACCGGAAATACTCTTCTGCTCCAAAAATACTATTCTGCAACAAAAATACTATTCTGTTCCGAAAATACTATACTTCCCCAAAAAAAACTAATCACAGGGTCTGTACTGTCGGGCCAGTCCCTACTGTTGGATATTTTAAAGCTAAAATCACTACGTCTGCGCGTGAGCTGGGAACGTTAGACGATACTATATAACTTTTTCCAAATTTTTTTGTTTTGGGATTGGGTTTGGGGTTTGCTTTCTCTTTTTCATTGCGTTTTTGCTTCCATTTCTCACATTACGACAAACGATTTTTCAACTTGGCGCTTCGTCGAACATCGAGCTCTTCGTCCTTCCCGCTCCCCACTTCGCAGTCAAGCTACAGTTTTCCCATTTTTCCTATTTCTTTTTGTGGTTTCGGCGCTAGCAAACTCAATTCCAGTCAATTCTGGGCAAAAGGCGTGCCAAAAAAAGAAGGAGAAGAATATTGGGCAGCAAACGCACTGTGCGAGTTTTATGCTCCTCGGAGATTTGGAGTCGTGTGCTCGACTGAACGCTGGCGGGTTCAACAAACATTTAACTGATTGGCTGGGCGTGCGTGCGCCTTGCCATGCCTTGCCTTGACTTGGTTTTACTTTTTTGTTTTTGATTTGCAATACACCTGGGAGACAGTGGCGTTCGAGTCGACCACGAAAATGCTTAGCTTATTTGTTAACACTGGAAAATAAATTGTCTGTGCGTGCAGTAATTGTAAATTACATACTTTTCTCAGTGTTGGCTTGCTTCATCGTAATATTGCAATCCGCAATACGAACTATAGACAAGTTATTGACACCTCTGGTTCTCTATCACGATTGTTGTAGCCCATGAATATTTGATTGACACTAAAAGCAAAGTCTAGGTGCTCGTTATATCATCTCAGGGTTTATGTCTACTGGGAAATTGTTATAGAGCAACATGTTATACCATATGTATGGACCTATATGTACCTATGTGTATGTGTATGTGAGGGATAAAGTGCGGTAAATTGAACTTTTGACAGCACCGCCTCACCAAATGTACGTAACAGTTTCAGCCGAATTTGCTACTCACACAAATCAGCGATTGGCAATAACTCAAAAACTATACTAAAATATCCAACAGTAGGGACTGGCCAGACAATAGGGACCCTGTGTTTAGTTTTTTGGGGAAGTATAGTATTTTCGGAACAGAATAGTATTTTAGATTCAGAATAGTATTTTTGGAGCAGAATGGTATTTCCGATGTGATATGGATTTTCGGAGCAGTATAGTATTTTCGGTACTGCATTGTTTTATCGATTATCGATTTCGATATTTAAAATCGATATCATTAATCGATAATTGATATCGGTAATCGATATAAAAATAGACGTGTAATGAAATGGGGGCGGGTATCCAAAATTTTATTATGACAGTAGGTGTATTATGTATTTTGGCACATTTGTGCCAAAGCACATGGTATATCTCCAAAAAAGCGCCTGTTATACCAATTTAAAGTTTTGGTATCCAATTGTGGGGGAGTGGGAGCTGGTATCCAAAATTTAAATAAACGGTTTGCGCATAATGTGATTGTGAATATATGTGCCAAAACTCAACTTCCTATCTTTGAAATTGCTCCTGATATTTGAATTTGTTGTTAAAACATTTAAGTACACTCTTTGTATGAAATATATATTGTTATTTATTTGTATTCAATAAACATGCGTGCATTTATTTGTTATAGTCAAATTACGTATTTTATGCAGTTATGCAGGCATTTGTAGATTTTGTCGTTTGCCTCAAACGGTCACACTGTTTGTGCATAGTCGCAAAAAACTTTCGTTGTGTTTTGGTCTCGTAGTTGTCGTCGTGTTGCTCGTTTCTTGCTCTCCGCTGTATTTGTTTTATTCGCGTTTTGCGTGCACCGACAACGGTTCGTTATTAAATTGTCTTAAAGCAAAAAGTATAAATTCAATTAAAGCGCACGGCATTAAAACGCGGCCCATACAACGGTTGCCATACATCAATTCAATTCAATTCGTTTTTTTTCCATTGTTTTTGTTTACTGTGGAACAGGCCAGACACAAGCAAATGAAGTGAAAACCAAATTTTCAAATCAAAATAAAAAGCAAACAAACCAACACACACACACAAAAAAAAAAGAGACGCTGGATGACAAGTGTTAGTGCCAGCGGGAGTGCAAGTGCGAGTGAGTCGGCATCAACTACAATAGGGGTTGCAAATTTTCTCAATACAGGTGCGAGAGAGTACGCCGTGAGCAAAGAACTGCGTCGAAGAACGACGAAGAAGAAGGAGGAGAAGAAGAGTAACAACAAAACAAAAATTGCAGCACTGCTTGAACCAAGCAGTGATTAGGTCCACATCGAATTGAAATCCGGAGCAGCAGCTTGCAACTCCTTTCAAGAGGTTGTTGTTTTTTTTTTCTGGGAGCTCGCTATCCAGCGTGCCATGCGTGACCTCGGCACCAAAATGGCCGAGCTTAAATTTGAGGCTCCGTTAGCGAAATTCGAGGAGACGGATGAGTGGGGCGGCTGTGATTTCATTTCCAATCAGAATGTTCTGAACGATACGTTGAATTTGAATTTGAACACCAATTCGAATCGCAATCTCAAGGACGGCAACACCAAGCAACAGCAGCAGGATAAACTGCGTCTGCTCGAGGATGCCGTACGCGATGCTCACATCAGTAAAAACGGAGGAATTGGAGCTGGCAGTGTTGGTGGTGCTACTACAACCGGTGGCAACATCAGTCCCAATTGCAATACGCACAATCTGAGCGAATTGGGTCTGGCCGATATGGCAGCGGGGCTAGCTGGCGGCTGTGGCATCGATGGCATGGATAAACGTGGCGGCGATAATGTGGACAATTTTACAGAGACATTTGGCGGCAGTCTGGAGGATTTGGTCAATACGTTCGATGAGAAAATCACCAAATGCTTTGGCAATTATGAGGAGAACGTTGAGGAGTTGGCACCGGTTCAGGTGCGCAGCCAGGAGGAGATTATGAATGAATGCCAGTAAGTATATGCCCTTAAGCTCTTCTATCTATATATATGTTCCGGTAGTTCTCTATCATGGAACAGATTGGGGGTTCAGCGGTTCAGGGATTCAGCGGTTCAGTGGTTCAATAGCGAACCGGTTGTTGTTGTTGTTTATTTTTTTAATTTGCAGTATTTGTTATGTAAAGAATTGCATTACCCAATGTTTTCATAGGTTGGCAGGGCGCATGCGTCAGACCTGCCACCCTTCGAACTCAAACCCAAGAGCTGGCCAACCCTGGCGCCATTTAACGACGTAATCCTGTCTCAGCAATGGCGAGAGACGGCGCAAATTCTTGTTGGATCGATAAAAGTTGACGACAGACTTTGTTGTTGTTGTTTTTATTTTGTTTTCTTTTATTTTTGTTCGCCATCGAAATTCTTTGCCGCACTGCATCCCATTTACATTTAGTGCATCCCTTGAGCGCTTAACGGAAATCCGCCCCCAACCTCACAGCACAGCACCCCTCTATAGGAATATATATAATATATATATATATATATATCTATTTATTCTATAGTCTATAGTCTATATAGTATGTTGCATAGAGACAGAGCACCCTATCGCATGATGACTAGCTGCTGTCCGCTGTCTGTGACCCAATCTGTGTGTTCTGCGCAGTGATGTCAAATATATTTTCTGAAAAATAAATACATAATGACAAAAATAACCAGAAAAACATTATGAAAATTTATTTAAAAAGTACTGATAGATAGGACAAAAGTATTCTCATTGTAATACACTTGGTTTTATGCAACTTAATGTGTATTTTTGGCGCATTTTGTCATTCGATCTTCAAAATCAGGAATAGGCAAAACCCTGCTTAGGTTTAGAATTCTCTCACTTTTGGAAATCGCAAATGGAATTTATTGCTTTACACATATATCAAATTAAATCTGTTTCCGGAATTTTCGATTTTATTTTCCCATTAAAAATGTTGAAAACCAAGCAGATCTGTCCGGAAAAAGGCTAAGTTTGTCAGCACTGACTCTACGGCACGCATTGGGCAAGGGGAAGTCGCAATCAGCGCAAGTGGCGTTTGTCAAGCAAAGCAATTCACCGAGAACATAATAAAATGAAATCAAACAACAACAAGATGATGATGATGAAGAAGAAAAACAACAACAACAACAACAAACAATAACAACAACAACAACAACAACATCAATAACGAGTTGCTACAATTGAATGCGTTTTGCAGTGCGTATTTTACAAATTTTTAGCAGCAGCAACAATAATGTACATAATAACTATAGTCATTGTTGTTGTTATTATTATTATTATTTTAGTTTGTTGTTGTTGTTGTTGTTGTTGTTGTACTCATAGAGACTGAAGCAAACACTTCTCAGTGCATTTGCCTGTGGACCACGGAAGTAGTTTCAATTGTCTAGAAAGGGAAATTGCAAAGGAAACTAGAAGCAAGAGCGAAGTTTATAATATAACAAAAAATAACAGCAAGTCTTATCGATTTTCGATATATCCTAGGGCCGCCAATTATACGAAATACACTTGATGTAAGAGATTTGTTTATTTTTAGACCCTGTGTTTAAAAAACACAAAAAGGGTCTATTAACTTTGTGCAAAGTCGATTTGTGTGTAACAGGCA
>JBANCZ010001340.1:0-22435 GCA_037040025.1 Sphaerogastrella javana | reverse complement strand
TGATATTATTTTGTTCATTATTATTGCTGTAGCGAAAGTATGATAACCATTTCCATATTTCTGTTTTTCTCTCTCTCTCTCTCTCTCTCTCTCTCTCTCTCTCTTTCTTTCTTTCTCTCTGTCTGTCTCTCTATATTCCCTCTCCTTATGATTCACCCTCTTTAGTTTCTTTACATTCTCTACCCATTCTATTTCCTTTTCCTTAGCTCAGCTGGGGCATTGCATAAACTTGACTTTGACGTTGGTTAATTACATTTGTGCAACAACAGCAGCAGCAACACCAACAACAGCAACATACAACTAGTACAAACAACAATAACAAAAGGAAGCAATCATAACACTTTTGTAATGAAATAGAAGACTTCATTCACAGTGGGCATCAAAAGCGATTTAAAGTCTTTGACACTTCATTTAGTATGAAAATGAAAATGAACATCAACATCAACATCAACATGAACATGAACATGAGAATGGAAATGAAAATGAAAATGAGTAGCCACAAGGCAGTTCTCCACTCCAACCCCCTTCGCCGCCGTCAAACAGAATCACAGATCAAATGCCAATTGCACGAATGTTGCCACCTCTATCCCCCTCTTTGATCAACAAGCCATAACGCTGTTGCAACATCTTTGGCACTGCAATTCGTGTTAAATATAACAAAAGAGACACAGAGTAGACAGAGCAAGAGAGAGAGGGATATAGAGAGAGAGAGATAGAGGGAGAGAGAGAGAGTGAGAGCTTAGCCAAGTTACAAAGAGTGAAACAAAAAGCAAAAATTAAATAAGAACCAGACGCAAAAAAAAACCACAAAAATATATACGGAATAGTAGGGATGGTACGCGAAAGTAAAAACCATGTTCTACATTTTTTCGATGTCTGTAGAGAAAGGGTAGTATAAACTAAATCATATTACATTACATTTTAGTAACTTTCTTAATTAATTATTAGGAAGGAAAATCTAAATAATACTTATTACTTGTATAGGACTATTATTTATAATAATTGATAATTAATAATAATACTCTGATATATTTATAGCATTTCATTGAACATTTTATACAGGGTATTATTAATGCATTAACTTTGCAGCTTTTGCAGTTTTCTAGATTCGCCTTTTTGTTCATTTGCATGCTCTTCTTTAAAGAGTACATGCGCTATTTACAGTCATTTGAATGTATTGGTAGACAGACAAGCTACATAGAAAATGTTAGAGCATTTCAAGTGCGTTGCTTTATTTAAGGGTTCTCTTGGTTCAAGTAACGGGGGAATCAAAAACGAAAACAAATTAAAATAATCGGCGGACTGTTCTCTCAAGATCTAATGCACATTCACAGAGAGAAAGAGGGAGAGAGAGAAAGATAGAGAAACGGAGAGAGAGAGATAGAGAATGCTTATTCTATGAGCTGTGCATGTAATTATGAATGTGTGCATGCATGTGCATGTTAGCATAAGTAGGCATACATACACACACATACACACATCTTATCGAACTAACTCCAGTGTATACACAAACTGAATATACCTCTAATTAGCTCTTTCAGGTACAGGCACACAAAAACCTAAACAAAACCTGAAACCTGAGCACTGTATGCTGGTCCAGTCCAAAAAAAACAGCAAACAAAAAAGTTCCATTGGGTTCACAAAAGTGTTGATCAGAGCAGCAGTGTGACTTGGTCGGTGTTTAATGGGGGTCGGATGGTGGTGGAAGGGGCGTCAGCTGAAGCCTGACGGCGACAAAGTGTCGCACGACATTTGCCAGAGAACAGAGACCAAAGTCTAGACTCGGTTCGCGCACTCTGGCACTGACTGAGAGATTCTTGGAACTGGAACTGATTCGACTCGCACAGAGTAGAAGAGACCAGGTCCAGAACGATCATAAAGCATACAAAACGAGCCACTACTCTCATAGTCCAAGCCATAATAATAATGGCCATAAATAATGACCAGAAATCAGGCTTTTGGCATAAAGCGTAACGCTCCTTTCGCGACATTCATAAATGCAGTTCCCACTCCATTTACCCTGGCATTCACTCTATTCATTCACACTGCACTTGGCATTAGTCATACCTCCCATAACTGCCTAGCAGCTCTGCCGTTTATTGACATCTTTCTCAGGCCCAAAAAAAAAGGTGTGAAGCTCACGCAGCTCCAAATGAAACCGAGAGAAAAACATTGAAATATCCCACGTTCAAATCCCCACTTCATACAAAGAGAGTTCGAATGGTACGTCGCTTAGCCTAGTCGCTTAAAACGGACTAAAAGACAGAGAGACAGACATACAGACATACAGAGAGATAGACAGACAGAAAGAGAGATAGACAGACAGAAAGAGAGACAGACTGGCATACTGACTGACTGACTAACCAAAGGGTGGTTCTACTCTGTGTGTGGTCTATGCTATTCATAAAAAAATTATTATAAACTACAGTAAAATCAACTTAAAAAGCACCATGCTGTGCTGAGAACTACTTACAAAAAAAAATTAAACTGTGATTTTTTGAAAAATATTTAAACAAAATTTCACTCCTACATCTAAATTAAAGAAAATTGTCATAAATTATTTCCATTTATTATAAATTATTATACGGATATTCTAATATTATTATCAAGGAATGAAATCAAAACCGAAAACCAAACCGTAACCATAACCTTAATCGAAACCGATAGCGGAACGTTATTTTTATTCGGTTTCATACTCTAATTATTAGAAAACATTTCAACATTATTTCATACCTCCATTCCTTTGAATTAGATTATATAGGCAACAAAATGTCCTTATATTATTTATTATAATATTATCATTAAATTTGAAAAACTTCACCATCATCCAATTCGCTATTAATTATTTAAACTAAAATGTTTCTATTGTTTCGATGGCAACATATATCTTATTCTAATATTCTTTCTTTCTATAAATATGTAGATCTTTACGTCTGTCATAGTTGGTGTCCACTGTGCCATACTAAGAGATTAGCAGTTTTCGAATCTTTTTGCACACGCGTGACTCATTCACAAACAAAACACAAACAAAAAAAAAATACAAAAAATACCAAAAAATAATAAAAAAGGAGCCAAATCGAAGGGCGCCATTTGCTGCGTTGCTCTTGGCTAACAGGAAAGCGAGGAACACACATTTGGCAGCAGTTTTAGGCTTAAAACAGAAAAAAAATAAATGTTTTTTTATTCACTATAACGTCTGCTCCTTTTCCCACACATTGGCAGAAAAATATGAAAAAGACCACCGGCATTTTTTGGGTTTTTTTTTGGCTTTGACTCTGGCAATTTTTGTTGAATGAAAATTGAATTTGAAGCACACATAAATTATAGGTTTTGCTCTGGGTATTAGTTGGTTTTTTTATGCGGAAAAAGAGCAGGAACAACAACGACAACAACAACAACAACAGCAGCAGCAATAGCAGCATAAGCAATGAGCATCATTATTTGATGATTATGATAATAATGACGCTAATCATCATCATGATCTGCAGCGCCAATTGCAGATGACGCAGCGCTGATAATGCACAAACAGAACTGACCTCTGCCTCTGTCTCTGTCTTTGTCTCTGCAGACAGAATCAACAACAATAAAAAAGAATGTGTGTTTATACAGATAGATATATGTATGTATATATGCAGCTATGCTGGCGCTCATCGCGCTAGAGATGGAGCTGTGGAGTGCACTCATCCCTGGGCATAAATATTAATAAGGCTGTTATGGGCGCAGGACAAGCGCCAGCTTCCTACAGTCCAAGCATTTCGAATTCTAATTAAAGCAACTCTCTCTGATCTCCGCTCTCTGATTGGGATGCCAGGCGACTTGATTTTTCTATCCAGTTCTGCCTGCCAAGCAATGCAGCCATTAGAATCTGAAGCACGTGCCCAGGGACTGACGTCGCTCTAACTAGACTTATAGCTGTCTACTATGCTCTGGGCTGTACTAGGGCATTCACTATTTATCATTGTGTTTGGTTTGTATGAATGCCAAACAAGTAAATAAATTTATTAAATATTTTGTTTATATTATGTTAAATTAAATATTATTAAATAATTTATTAAAATATAATTATTTTAAATTATTTAATTAATAAATAATTTGATTTTATCCCTCTTTAATGAAATGGGATATTTCTTTTATTTGTTTTGATGTTTACCAGTATTTTTCTAATACCCAGAGCTATGTAAATTAATTAATAAATAAATTAATAATTAATTTAAATACTTTAATTATTATTATTATATTTATTTATTATTATACTATATGTATCAGTTATTGAATAAATAAATTTTTGCATTTATCAACTTTTTTGAATGCAATTTAATTTATATTTTATATATATTAATTTATTAAAGTTTCTTCGTCTAACAATCATGCAAAAAAAATCATTAATTAATTTAAATATTGAATATATATATTAATATTTATTATAATATTAATTAGTTTACTTGATGTACGCTTCATTTGTATTGAGTTTTATCAGCATCCATTTATATAGGATTTAGCTATGCAAAATAATGAGTAAATAATTAATTAAATAAATTTAATATTTAATTTGTATTATATTTTATTTATTAAATATATAATTCAATTGTTTTATATTTATTTTATTTATATTAAAAATTAATGATCAACTTTTTCCATAGACTATAGCTATAAATAATTATATTTAATATGTAATTTATGTATTATTATTTTATATATTTTATCAATATTTATTGAAATTCTTGTATATTTTCTGTAGTTTATTTTATCATTTATTCGATAGTATTATAAATATTTTTCTTGATTTATTGAGTGCATTTTCCAAGCACGCTCGCATTTTCAATAGGGCTTTCAGTGCATTTCAAACTTCAATTAAACGACAATTAAACATTGCCCAGAAATCACAGCCCACATGCTGTTAATGTTAATGTGCGGTTGACTGTTAACATAGGCAGTCGCTGTTGTTGGTGTTGTATTTGCAGCTATTGCTGCTGTTATTGTTGTTGTTGCAGTAGCAGCAGCAGCAGCAGCAGAAGCAGGTGCATTGTAAGATGGCACAAAAAACTAAATAAGGCGCAAAACAAATAGTTTTTGCTATTTGAAAAGTGGCAAACAAAACAAAGTCAACAAAAGGAGCTCATTGAGCAAAGGCAGAACCACAGAACAGCCAAGTAGCAGAGGAGCAGAGCGAGGAGACAAAGAGAGCTAAGAGAAAACTATACAGTAGCCACTGAGCAGCAGCAGCAGCAACAACAGCAACATCAGCAACAACAGCAACATCAGCAACAACAGCAGCAACAACAGCAACAAAAGTAGTAGCAATAGCAATAGCAGAATACTCACTGTTGCTGTTATTGTTGCTGCTGCTATTGTTGTAGTTGTTATTGTTGTTGCTGTTGTTGTTACTGTTGTTGTTTATTTTGTTCTTGTTCTTGTTGTTGTTGCGTCTTTTATTTAAACAATTTACAAGAAAGCAACATTCCAGCTGCCTTAAAATGGACAAAACTTGGCACAAGAACTACAAAACAGAGCTATGACAAGATAAAGACAGACAGAGAAATAGAGAGAGAGAGAGACGACGACGCCAGCAACAACAACAACAACAACAAGTAGAATAACAAGAAGAAGAAGAAGCAGAAGAGGAGGAGGAGGAGAAACAGCAATAGCAACAACAACGGGAATGACGACGACAATGGCAAACGTTGGCGCGACAGCAACATTTTTCTTGGCACCAACACAGACAACAGACAATGTACACACAAGGCGATTGCAGTGGAAGGAAGTGTGAGTTATGGTAGAGAAGAGGAAGGAGGGGAGGGGAGGGGAGGGTGAGTATGTGTGCATGCACAGTGGGTTGGGGGCTAGTGTTGGGTAAGACAATAAACGCGTTTATTGACTTGGCTGCTGCTCAAGGAGCAGCTGCTGCTGCCGCCGTCGCTGCTGCTGCTTCTGCTACTATCCCTGTTGCTGCTGCTGGCGTCGCTGCTGCTAATGTGTGGGCAGAGGCAGCAAAACGAGCCTAGAAGAGGCTGCATAGCAGCGCCTACAACTGCTACAGCAGTGCTTTAACAGAGGCATGCGGTTAACAGTAAACGGTTGCCAACATAAAATGTTAATTGTGTGCGTAATGTTAATTACATTGTGGAATTTAAACGGTTGATTATCAAGTAAGAGAGAGAGAGAGAACGATAGAGAGAGAGAGGTAGAGCTATAGAAATGAGAGCGCATAAATATGTGCATGAGTATGCGGGTGTGTGTGTTAGGGGGAAGGTGAAGCATCCCAGTTTATATAGCAGCACTTTAACAGTTTTAACTAATTGAGTGCTTGTAAAGCAGCTTACAGTTTTATTAACCCCATTGCGCTTAAAACTGTAAGCACACAAAACTGTAAATAAATAATAAATAATAAAAAAAAAATGTAAAGCCTGGCGCCCAACGTGCAGCGAGGCAACAGAAAGCAAAGATCAAGAGGAGCTGGCAAATAAATATTATTATCGCGATTTTTTTCGTCAAGTTTTATAAAGAGGGACTGCGAATAATACTGCGACTGAGGCCTTTTGGCATTTTGTAGCTGCGCCAGGCTTCTCCTTCCTTATAAAGGGTGTTCCAAAATGAAATTGAATTGAAATATTTAATATTTTTGAAATATTTTTTAAAATGAAGACACTTTGTTTTATAGTATAAAGGTTAATTTTTACTAAAACCTAAACTTTTTTTTTGCATAAACTGCGTTAAGTTTAAATCTTGCATTAATTTTGGAATACCCTTTACATATATATTTTGCTCCCTTAGACTTCTAAGCCAGCGCAGACACGCAATGAAGACAACATCTTGAAAAGGGTCAAAACATCAAGCAAAAGGTTTAAAAGGGATTGCGACTGCGATGGCGATTGCGATGCGAATTCGAATTCGGATTCGGATACCGAACTCAGATTTAAATGCAAGCTAAAGACTCGATGCGGATTGGAGTTGAGTTGGGTTTTGGGTTTGGGTTTGGGTTTGAGGTTTGAGGGTGATGTGCGGCACTTGATAGGCAGCGGACTTCAAAAAGTTTGAGGCCAAAAATCTTAACAGCTTTATAACAACAATAGCAGCAGCAGCAACAACAACAACAACAATGAAATGAAGTGAAATCAAATGCAAGAATTGAGCTGAGATTCCCAGCACGCGAGATTTATGAGCTGCGACTTTAAGCGAAACAGAGAAACAGACAAAAAATTTGATTGTGCGCTGTGATATGAGTACATCATTTGGCCATAGAAATTACTTAAAATCGTAACTACAAAGCATGCAAAACTATTTACATAGCTATGTAAAGTACTTAACAGATTCTGTTAAGCAGCAGCAGAAGCGGCAACTTCCATGCAATTAACACCAAAACGAAAAGTAAAGATTTGCAGGCTGCAATGGCTGGGCATAGGGGGTTGGGCGGATGGGCGGGTAAGCGTGTGGGCGGGTAGGCGTGTAGGCGAGAAGGCGGGTAGGCTGGTAGGCGTGTCACGCAATATGTTTAACGTAATTAGCAGGCTGCTGCACCAAGCACAAGCGCAATTGCATTCAGAGTTGCAGTCGGAGTTGCATTCTGCCAGCTAAAATATTTGCGTCGAATTAAGGCAGTAAACAAGCTGCCGACACGGCGACTGCAACTGCAACTGCAACAGGGACTTGCAACAGACGCCTTTGCCTTATGTAGCAGAAAGAACAACAGAAGCAGCAACATCAACAACAACAGCAGCAACATCAGCAACATCAGCAACATCAGCAACAACAACAGTAAACAGTTAGAGATGCTGGCGCAATGGCCAAGTGATTGGCGTCGGCAGCCAACATTGGCGACACCCATTGGGGCATGCAACAATATGGCGCCACTAATTAGAAATTCTTAGCGCTGCCAACACACACATACGAATGTTTTCATTACAGTCTCACTCCCTTGCACCTCTCCTCTCCCTCTGTCGCTGTCTCTTTTCCTCTGTCAGCCTGGCGACAGGAGACGTCGCTTTTGCACACTTTTAAGGAAGTGCCAAAGTGACATTAAATAGTTGCCAACGTCTCATCTTGATACCCTGTACAAATAGCATTCACCCTAAATGGGTATGCCAACAGTAGAAGCAACAATTATAGCCCAATAGATGCTAAACATTTATAACATAACAGTTTTTTTTAAGCGTTTCGCATTTACAGTTTGAGTTATCGCTGCTTGTGAGTAGGTTTAGCAGTTACTGTGTTTCACTTACAGGGCGGTTTGGCAGTCACCGTTTGAAATTTAGCTTTAATGCACTTTGTGCTAATATTTTGACAAAACTTGGGCTAAGCTCTGTTTGTGGTACTTCAAATTCAAGTTCAATAGCTCTAGCTACCTCAGCAACAACAGCAACAACAACATCAAATGCAACAACAGCAGCAACACCAACAATAGCAAAAACAGCAACAACAGCAACTAAAGAAATAAAAGCAACAACAGCTCTACAGCAACAACACCAACAACAGCAACAACAGAAAGAACAGCAACAACAGCAACAACAACAGCAGCCACTAAAGCAACAACAATAATGGTTCTGCTGCTGCTAGCAAGAGCGGAACGTGGCGCAGCATGTGGCGCGTTCTAAGAACTTGCAACAGTTGCCGACGCTTCTGCTGCTGCTGCCACTTGGCACGAATGTCAACTGCACGAAAATGTTGCAGTTTAAGCGCTTGCTATTGCTGATGTTGCTGCTGCTGCTGTTGTTGCTGTTATTGCTGCTGCTGCTGCTGTTGTTGCTGTTGTTGCTGCATGCGATTGCCTCATCCTCATCCTTGGTTCTTAACTGCCTGTTGCAGTTCTATTGATCGTTAGGCGGCTGCTGCTGCTGCTGCTGTTTGTGTTTTTTTGTTGTCCCTGGTGATAGCGTTTGCTCCTTGGCTTGTCAAAGACGGCCAACAGCAACAGCAGCAACAGTTGCTCCTTGTAGATGTTGTTGTTGTTGTTGCTACTGTTGCTGCCTGCAAAAGGTTAACAACATTCGCCTTGGAATACGTTTTCGGTTCGTGCGGCATCTTGATGTTGTTTGTTGCTTCCTGATGCTGCTACTGTTGCTATATGTTGCTGTTGTTCTGTTGCAGTTGTTGCATTTGCTGCCGTTGCTGCTGCTGCTGCTGCTGTTTGCCTTTTTAATTAGCAACTTTTGGGGACTCTTGGGGCAGCCCAAAAGGCAGCTGCTTTTCATTAAGTATGCAGTTTCTGTTTGTAGTTGCTGCTGTTACTGTTGCTGTTGCTGTTGCTGTTGCTGTTGTCCCAGCAACAATGTCTCCTTGTTCTTGCATTTAATTAAATGCTCATAAGCATGTGAGGCCAACAGCCAAACAAAGTCATTGTTGTAGTCTCTGGGGCCACAGAGCTCTACAAGAGCTCCACAATCTACTGCAGTCTTCTGTCTTCTGTCTTCCGTCTTCCGTCCTCTGTCTTCTACAACTGCCGCTTGTTCTAATGCCCAAAAGGTTTTTCCATCCCATTTTCTTTGCTGCTCTTTTTGCCCATTTGCTTCATTTGTATTTTTTTATTCCTAGCCATTTTTGGTTTGCTTTTAGGGCCTCTTTTGTTTGCCTTCCTGTCTGATACTTATCATTTGTTTGCACCACAGGTAAATGAACTCAAAGCATTTCTGCAAAAAAAAGTTGCCTCAATGCAATAGAGCGCACACACGTCGTATGATTAATGAGCTTTGCAGAAGTCGCTTCGTATTACGTTTAAGGATTCTGTATACAATAAACTGTGCCATTTCTATTTTATTAAATTTAATAATTGTTTAACTATAGAGATTTGAGATTTAGTAAACCAGAGAAAATATTTTGTTTTTAAATTTAATAAATATTTAGCTACTGCAATTTGATTCTATTTAAATAATTCAAAATATTTTATTGTTGTATAATATAATTAAATACCCATAAAATACCATTGAAATTAATTAATTTTCATACTTTTTAAATGGTTTTTATTTTAACAGATTTGCTTTAGTTTCCTTTTCTTTTCCTTTTCAGTTTTGCTTGCCCAATTGCAAAACTCTGAGCAACATTGGCTTGAAAATGTCTGAAAAAGTCTTGTAGCTTAAGTAGCATAAATAAAATTAAAATCTCTTAAGTTAAGTGAAATGTCAGTAGTTGCTTTTTGCCTTCTGCTTTTTGCTTTCAGCTTTTTGCTCTTGCTGCAATTTTCTAGCAAAGAAGCTGAGCAATGTCCTTGCATTTTTCTCTTTTCTTCTCTTTTTTTGCATTTTGCATTTTGCATTTTGCCGTTGAGGCAATTTGGCCCTTTTCAATTTGTACTAGAGTTTTGTTATTCCTGTTGTTGCATTGTTGCAATTTCTGTTACCTTTTTGCTGCCAGTGCTCTCACTCACACCCTCTTCCTCACACTCTTTCTCTCTCTATGTCTGCTGTTGCTGCCTTGGAGCCAAAATGCGCATTTTGCATCCGAATTGCTGCCGCCTGTCAGTCAGCATATGCCATATCCTCAGCTCCCAACTCCCAAGGACTACTGTACCCTATGACTGCTAGTATGACTACCTATACTACAACCTCTACTACCCCTAGTAGTAACTACCCCTTCTACTATTACTACTCTTCTACTACTACAATTTAATGCGTGTGTGTTATTTGTATAGTTATTCTGGGCGCTCGTTTTTCCCATTTTCCCATTTTTTTTTAGGGTATTCGCTCGTGTTGTATAAACTTTTATAATCAAATTAAATGTTATGGCTTATTGCAAAAATGTGCGCGTGCAAATCCAATTTGGCCACACACATATGAATACACACGCACACACATGCACAACATATATGGTACTATAGTGTTGCCATATTTTCTATTTTCTTTTTTTGATTTCCTATTTTTTTGAGGGGGGTTTAACTTGCCTAAGGGTGTGGGCCCCTTATGCGGTTTAGCTTGGAATACAAATTGAAAATACTGTCGGTATTTGCATTCGATATTGCAATCATTTTTAGTAGCAATTCGATCAACTCTGTTGGCGTTATGTAAACGGATATAATATCAAATATAGGGAAATGTCATGGAAAAAATTTGAATGTAGCCAAGAGAATGCTATAGATATAGTAGAAGATATATTTCTAAAAAGATAACAATAAAAACTTTAAATGCAGTTAAAGGGAATTAAATATATATAACATTGTAGAATATACATCCTAAATGTTAATCCCTTTAATAAAGTTAAATGTATATAAAATGATGAATATATATAATATGTTAATAATATGTTGTATTATACGGTCAAGTAAAACTTCTTATTGACCGTCTCTCCCTGTGGTATGAACCCATGATGCACTAGACCGAGAATTATATTATATTATATTATATTATATTAAACTATATTATATTATAAAATATTATATAATATTATATTATATTATATTATATTAAATTATATTATATTTCATTATAAATTGTTGTTTATCTGACTGTTCCGCCTAAGGTATCCTTATATTGTTCAACTACTTAATGTCTAGATACATCTATAATATCGAAGTGCTCCAACTGCAGCTTCTCCTTTTCTACATAATAATAAAAGAGAACGAAATACTTAACAAGGCATTGCATTTGAAATTACATGATTTCTTTTTTTATATTCTAGTGCCACTCAGGCGTTTGATCCACATTTTAGCCCTAGGATTGGCCGACGGCACTTGGCCATCATTTGAGCCAAAGCGAGAAGGGGAAGCAGAGGGAATGGATGCATTGGTTGAGGCCAAGAGCTTGAGGCGTAACATCCCACCCACCTAACCAGTTAGTACAGTACACTATTTTTTTCTGGCTATTTTGCAGCTTGTTTTAGCTACGTTTTTTTAGCTTCTTTTTTCTTTTCTTTTACTACTACTACTATTTTTTGCAATATTTTTTTCACAGAGTTGGCTGCGTTTTTTTTTATGCTGGCTGTATTTAAAGCAAATTAAACAAAATTGCGAGCAATAAAACTTAATGGCTAATTAAATGGGTTGGGCTGGACTTGGGGGCTGTGCCCCGTCAGACAAATGCTACACCATTTGCTGGCGCATCCTTTTCACTTGGCGGAAGCAACAGCCAAGAGTGAAATAGATAGAAGAGACAGAGAGAGAGAGAGAGAGAGAGAGTAGGAAAAAGCGCAGTAGTAACATCAGCAGCTGCCGGCAATTTTGTGAAGCCTTTTGCATAATTTACAAGTAGCAAAGGGAGCAACAAAATGATAAAAAAAAAGGAGAAAAAAATATATATAGAGCAAAGAAAAACTGTAGAGTTTGTAAAAAGGGGGCAGGAAATTCAGCTTCGAGTGGGCGGCAAATTGGGTTTAATGTTTAACTATAACGGCAATATTTGCTATTCGCTTTAATGAAATTATTCAGTTATTGCTCTATATGGGCGAGCTTACTGCCTCTCATTTCACTCACTTTCTGTCCCTCTCTCTGTCCACCTCTCTCTTTGAGTGTGTCCTGCGATAGCTGTTAAAACTTTAAGCATATAGCCCCAGACTCTGTTATATATATGCAAATTGCTGCTGCATTATGGATGCCAGTGGCAACAGCATCAAACGCAAAATGCAACTAAAAAGCCAAGTTCAAATTTCAGTTTGGGCTTATATACATATTTTGTATATATACATATAGTTATCTATGATAAAACCCTTGCTCTCCCTGTGCAAATTGAGGCTTCTCAACTTTTACGTCAATTTATTTGTTCACAATATTCAAGTTTCGACTTGGCACAAAACCAACTTAAAGGCGCATAATTTGAAAACTTCAGAAAATGCAGCTAAAGCAGCGCTTTAGTTAGACTGCGATTTTAGTTGGACTTACTTTGCATTTTAGTGGGTAATTTTAGTAGTTTACATGGGCAGTTTAGCTTACCTGAAAATACAAATCGAAATAGATAACAAAATTAACAAATATGTTAAAAATATTTAATGTTTAAAATAACTATTAAAAGTAGTTAAGTAGCAGTTCTTTATATACTTCATAATCCTAGACTCAATAACCAAGTGAATCATTAAATAAGTAAATATATTTTGAATGTTGGTTAAAAATAAATGAATTATTACATATTTTTTCAATCCTTCTTAAATATATGTTAAAATCAATATCGAATCTATGCTAAATTGTGCTTAATTTATATTTAAATTAATATAAAATATATGTTAAATTCAATGTTAATTAAATCATTTTTAAAGCTGTGTAAATTCTATAATAAATCGATTTTAAATCAATTTTAAAGCTATGTTTAATGTATTTTAAAATAATGTTAAATCGTATTCATTTAATTTCAATACTTTTGAAATTCATGTGAAAACTATGTTTCATCTACAATATGTTAAAAGAAATAATAAAATACATTTAAAAGTAAATTAAATCAATGTTAAAACTATTTCACGCCTGCATTAAATCCATATTAAATCTATGAAACGGTTTATATAGTAAATATCTATGTAGAATCAATATTAAATTAATGTTAAAATTATTTATTAATTTATTTTAACTGAATGTTTAATCGATGTTATATCAATGTTCAATTGAACGTTAATTCTATAATATAGCTGTGTTAATTGTATGTTAATATAGATTATAAATTACTTGAAAATTAATATAAAATAATAATCATAAGTTCCTTTTAAATTCATGTTAAATCTAAATTAAATCTATTGTATATTTAATCTATGTTAAATCAATGTTGTCTTTGGTAAATATGACCAGTGCCTTCTATTTAGAATGTAAATTTTCGCTTAAGATCTTAACATTGTACTAATTCTTCATCGATAAATAAATGCATAATTTATTATAAATCTTTGCTAAATGTTAAACTGTTGCAAATCGCTTAAGCAATACATTATATAGTTGCATTTACTTGAGTATTCAATCGCTTTAATGACTGCCATGTATCTATAATATGTATCTATGTATCTGAGTGCCATTGCAACTGTATCTATTCGTTTGATTCATTCATTATGCTGCAACAATTTTGCAACATTCGCTGGCAAAAGTTTCTGATAGTTAGTCCCTGTTGTTGTTTTTTTTCGCGTAGTTTTAATTTTAATTAGGCAGTTGCCATGCCCCCTTGCCTCTTTGCCCCAATGCAGCTGTTAGTTAGCTGCTTATCTTTAGACTGTGCTGGCTGCCTGCCTTACGCTCAATTTCTTTGCTTTTTTTGTAGGTTTTTTTCCGTTTTTTTTTGTCAGTTTTGCTTGGCTGTCTAGAGAGCATGTCCAGTCCTGTCCGTTCTTGTGCTATCCTGTTCGACCGCCAGATAAGCGCGCAAATTTCCAAATGGACAGCAAAGTGTTGCCGGGGCGTTTTACAGTGCATGGAGTCTGTATGGAAAAGTGCAGTTCTCTGGCTTGTAATCTGCATAAAAAAAAAAAGATTTTATACTTGGAGTCTCGCGTCAGGCTGCACTTGGTCGTCGTCGTCGTCTCGTCGTCGCTTGGCCATGGGTAATTAGTGCATTTTAAACGTCTTTTAGTATTTGGCCAAGTTGGCTGTTTGTCTATTTGGCCCTTGTGCAATTTTCCAGGCTATTTCAAGAGTTATGGGCATAGATAAATGGATTAGCCCGCGACTCAGTGAAGACATACAGACACAGAGACAGACAAAGAGACTCAGAGACAGACAGACTCTTAGACACAGGAACTACTACAGGGACTCGGGCAGTTTCTCTTTCCTTTGACGTGCAACTAAGTTGCGTTTTTTAGTGCCATATACGCAGAACATTTGGAAAAATTATTGCCTTCGCCTTGAAGGTATTGCCCCCACCCCAAAATGGTGGTGCTGTTGCTTTATATCTATAGTATCTCAGAACTAAGCGCAAAACGTAGTTAAAGTCAAGATCTGACTGCTAAACGCAGTCAAACGTGCGGTAAATTCAAAACATAGACCAAACCAAAGCCCAAACCGAAACCAACCAAACAGAAAAATATCCACCAGTAGGGACTGGCCCGACAGTAGGGACCCCGTGTTTAGTATTTTGGAGCAGTATAGCATTTTTGGGGCAATTTCAAACAAACTTGATCTGCTTTGGCCATACACCAATCACCGTGCCAAATATAAAGACCGTAGCTTTCATTGTTCCCAAAATCTAGGACAGACGGATCTACAGACGGACAGACGTGGCTCAATCGACTGGGGTTCTCATCCTGATCAAGGATGTATATTGTGGGGTCTGCCACACCTTCTTCTACCTGTTACACAAATCAACTTTGCACAAAGTTATTAGACCCGTTTGTGTTTTTTTAACACAGGGTCTAAAAAAACGAATAAACGAAAAAAAAGAACAGAGCCCCCAACTGACATGGAAATAAAAGGCACAAATGTTAATTGGTTTGTGTCAATCTTCCAGCACATTGCCCAGCGGCCCCTTAAACGGAGAAAGACCCAAAGCGCCCATTGGGTGTAAAAAGACACAGAATGAGCGACAGAAAGAGAGAGAGAGAGAGAGAAAAAGAGAGGGGGAAGGAAAGAAAGCTACTGCTGGTATAGAAATGCATTTAATGCAACGGACAGATGAAGTTGTTTAGTTGGTAAATTGTCTTACACACCCCACTTTAAAAGATCTCTTAAGTTCTGCTCTGCTGCTTTTTCTATTGGTATTTTTTTTATATAGTATATATATATATATATATTCGTGGTTCTTTTTTACAATTTTCATTTCAATTTCTGCTATGTACGCTGAAAGGGAAATGATGTTCGGTTCAGCAAGAGCTTTGACTTTAACTTAGTCTGCGGCTTCATCTTTGTCTTCATCTTCGTCTTAGCCTTAGTCTTTGGCTTCAGTTTCGGTTTCGGTTAGGATGGTCTATTAGAGCGACAGCCGTAGCATGAGATCTGTTCACCTGCCATCACTCTACACTCTACACTCTAATTTAACTTGTGGCTACCATGGCGATGCTGACGGAAATGCGCGTGGCATACGAAGTGGTAATTTCCTGAACCCACCACTTGAAATGACAACTGCATTCTGTATATATGTATGTATATGTGATATCGTATAAAATTCTAAGTGCAATCAAGCGTTAAGCTAAACATAACATCTAAATCATATTTATCTAATCATGCTGCCTACTCAAGAAGAGCCAAAACTAAAAGTACTTCAACCGTAGACTGCAAGGGCAGTAAGATACTTTAGCACATAATAGAAACTTTAAATTTAAAATATTTTATATATTTTGAAAACGATTTGCATACTTTTGAACGAGTTTATGCATAGCCACTGTCTTTTTGATTATCGAAAAAGATTCCTTAGTGCGTAACCTATTCATTTTTTTTTATCTTAAAGATTGAATCTGCTACAGTTACGCTTGAAGGTCTATCGATATTGTTCTTGTCTAACTGCACTATCAAACATTGTACAACACTAATCAGCACTATTTAGTTGGCTGTCTCTTTTACAGCATAAATTATCAGCGGTTGACTCTCGCACACAATTTGTCATGAGTCAACTGGAGGCAGCGCTCCAAGTGCTACCAGGGCCTTGGGTACCTGCCAGGATGCTAGCCAAAAACATTTGAAAAATGATCAAAAAGCCAAAATGCCGAAAAGCAAACTCAAAAGCGATGCTGATGCTGAAGCGCTGCTGCTTGTTGGCTTTTTGTAGCATTGGGCAGTTGCAAGTTGCCATTTTTGGGGCGTAAATCCCTTCAAGTTTTGTTTGATGTCCCTTAACTGCTGCCGCAGTCGGTCTCTCTGTCGTTTTTAGTCTGTCCCACTGTCCATTTAGCTGTGACAAGCCTTCGCCTTTGCCTTTGCCGTTGCCGTTGCCAATGAAGCCAAAGCTGGCAACTTGTACAAATGTCCCAAACTGTCCAAAATGTCTGCTCAAATGTCCAGAACGCAAACTTTTATGGGCAGCGCCAACAGGCAGAGTTGATTGCACTTTACACAACCTGCAAGCGTTCAACTTGAAACTTCCAACTTCCAACTTGCCACTGCGACTCGTTGACAAAGTTTCCAGTTGTTGTTGTCTCTCATTTTGATGACACTTGCTACTGCTGCTGGACACGAGTAATTAACACCCACATGAAAACCCTAAAAGGCAACATTGGAGCATGCCAGCTAAACAAAGTTACCTGGATTTATATAGGTATTTAGATAGGTAGCAGTAGTTCTCCGACTACCGCCTGCAGTTACTATGAGAGGATGAAACTATTGAGTGGGTGCAAGTGTAACCGGGGCATAGTTATGGCCATTCATATCCACATGCAACAAAGTTGCTTAAGTAAGTGCAAGTAATCGACAATAAAACCAATCACAGTTATACATATTATTATTATTTCGAGCTGGTCATGAAAGAAGAATTAATTAATAATCGAACATACTTTACACTTATTATAGCAAGATTGTTAAACGTTAATACAGAGCTATTAAGTTTGATTTTACCCAAAGAAAGAAACTTTTTATACTATCGACCATCGTTTAAACCATTGCCCAATATTATTATTAATTATACAAACATAATTCTCATTAATATTGACATGACTATAAAACAGTTAATGAAGAAGCGTTAAGTTTTATTTCAACCAATTTTTAAACTATATATCTATCTACCGAAACTACTATCGACTGTTTATCGCTATATTCAAACACCGTTTGCTGTTTGCTTTTGAAATGATTTTTATACGATATCACATATTTTATGGATGGGCCTCATCTCCATTTTAATCGTCAAGTGACTGAAAAGGTAGAGAGCCAATGCCACATCTTGAGCTCAGCCGCAGTTTGCAATCCTTCAGTGTGGTGTGGTATCTTTTTGTGTCGGTTGCTGCTGTTGGTGTTGCGTCAAGTGTGTGGTCTGTCGGATGCAGTGCAGAGCGACAGTCGCTGATACGCACACTTCACATTGAATTTCCATTTGTTGCACGGCCAAACAGAGGCTCCAAAGTGGCCAAGCTACTTGTGGCAGCTAGCAGCAGTTGCGGGGTGTCAAAGAGGGCGAGGGTTCTGACTGCCAAGTAGCCAGTTGTCGGCTGAGCTGGCTCGCGGTACTTGTTGTTGCTGCTGCTTCCCTTGATTTCCATCGATTTTCTAGACACTTTGATTGTTTTATTGTTGCATTAAGTGCCCAGGGTGCATAGCATAGAGGAGAGAGAAGAGGAGGTGCAGATGTAGATGGTCTTGCTAGCCTCTGGCGACCAACCACAAAAATGCAATTGACACTTTGGTGTGAAGTGCTTAGCAATGGTCACAGCGAGTCGACTTCTTATTGCAGCCGCAGGCATAAGGCTCAAAATATTGAAGACTTCAGGCTGTCGACTCTAAACTGTAGACTGTAGATGGAAGATGCAAGATGGGTAGAGGAGAAAGGTGGGTATGGCTACGGTATACGGTAGGCAGTAGGCATAAGCCTGCGGGCACTAAGTGGAGCTCTAGGGGCTCTCTGTCTGATTTCTGTTTAATAGATACATTTGCATCTTTTTCCATTGCCATTGCCATACTATGGCATGCCTGTACAAGATGCGTTGCACTCTGAAGGCTTTATGCTTGCCACACGGTTGGCATTTCGTATTTTTCTAGCTGGTTGCCTGCGCCGCTTGAGTGGAAAATTGTTTTCGGGTAATTTTGTGCGTGATCGAAAAAAGAACTCTGACTGCAATACACCCATACCATGCTGAGTGCTTGGTCTTGGGTATGGGTTTGGGTAATGGCAATCATGGAGTAGGCCCGCAGATGTCAGGGTTGGGGGGACATCGATTAGCATGCTGGCGTGAGGTGTGAAACATTAGGTCTTAAAACGTTTTCAGTTAGTACATAATATGCTTTTAAGCATGTTCTGCGGGCTTAGGGGGAATGCACAAATTCCTAACATCCCTGTGAGTAATTCAGAAGAAGTAAAAGAAGATATGGTTCTATAGAGCTAAAAGGCTTCCATTGGTACCATTCACGTTTTCACATAAAATATAAATGTCTAGGCGTCAACGGAGATATATTAAGATATATCTTAATCTACGTCTATATGTGTTTAGTTTTCTAATATATATTCAGCTATATTATAGCTTAAATATCGGAATGCCTGAATATCATAAATATATGAACCATTATCAGTACCTCTACCTGTATCTGCATATATATCTGTATATGTATTTGTATCAGTGCTTGAAGCAGTATCTTCACCTGTTCCTGTATCTGAATTTGTATTTGTATTTTCATTTGTATCTGTACCTGTATCTGTACTAATATCTGTATCTGTATCTGCATCTTCATATATATATGTATCTATATCTATGTCTGAATCTGTACCTGTATCTGTATCTGAATCTGTGCCTGTATCTATGCCTGTATCTGAATCTATATCTGTATCTGTGTGTGTATCTCTATTTGTATCTGTATCTGTATCTGTAACCGTATTTGAACGTGTGGATCTGTATCTGTATAGCTTAAGCTGTATCTGCAGTTGACAATTGAATATACACCCAAATAGATGAAGCTATAGCTGTATAGCCACAAGATACATTTGTATCTTTGTCTGTATGTACAACCACAGATACATAACTGTCTCTGAATATGAGCAACTTCTGCTGCGCTGTATTTACAGCTTTAAGTGTCTCCGTGTGCAAATATAGTTGCATCTATGGAAACATAACTGCACTGCATATGTATCTGCGAATTGTATGAACTCTATGTGACTGTGTGTGTGTGTGTGCTGTACAAATACACTGTTGCAGCCATAACTGTCGAATGTTAATAAGAGACCCATGCATGTGTGTATGTGTGTGTGTATGTGTGTAGTGTAAATGCTGATGATTGGCAATGCACAGCATCTGTCCAGGATGTGACTGCCACTATGCAAACAACGTGACATGGTGCACACAGAGGCCAAGCCTTGGGCCAAACGCGTAGTATGTGTGCATCTCCCACTCCTGTCTGATCCCCGTTTCTCTGAACCCATGGAGCACCCTGTGCGAAACTCATGCCACTCGTGCCACTGGCTGTCCCATTTGCGGCGTTATGATGCGAGTGCAGCGACGCAAGCGCTGTCCTTTTGATGCTGCGGTTTAAACCGATTTTCTGTTTGCAATTGCCGCCAACAACACCAACAACAACAACAACAATAACAACAGCTACAAGGGAACTGACAACAACAACAACATTAAGTTGAACGTAAAGCAAAAACCTGGAGGCAGAGGCGACGTGCAGCGATAATTGCCACAAGATTTGCCTTGTGCAACATGAATAATTTCGCACGCAAATTATTTTTAATATTAACGCCAGCCGCTGCCGTTGGGCCAGCCCACCAGACTGGGTAAAGGTGGGACACGAGGCCAGTGCGGTTGGCCACAGATAAGCAAAGGGGGGGGGGGGGCGGAGCGTTGAGAGCGGCCCATGGAGAGTCGGCCAGCAAAAGCGTAGGGCAAAATTTAAATTTTACTTTACAGTTTCGGCAACTGCAGCAAAAGAGTGCGTGTGTAGGTAAGTGTAGATGTGTGTAGGTATGTGTGGGTGTGTGTCTGTGTCTGTATGTGGGAGTAAAGTGTATGTACAAAAGTCCAGGGTAAATGGGTAACGCGGCAGCTCAACCATTTGTGGCCGCTGCGTGTAATGCGATATCTGAAATGGGCCAGGATGCAGCGGCGACTCCAGGCTGCAGCTTTCGCAAATTGACGCTCTGGCACTTTGTCAGATTTTTCTTTTTCTTCCTTTTTTTTTTGGCTTGTTGATTGTTTTGCGGTTGTCTGAGAGGAGCTTAGTAACAGCAGCAGCAACGGCACTGAGGTGTCTAAAGGTCAAGCGGCTTGCGCAAGGCAATAAACATGCAGATACATTTTGGCAGTTGCAGATACCAAAAGCTGCAGATACAAAAAAGCTGCAGATACAATTTCAAGCCGTTAAAGAATACGTGTTAATGACACAAATATGCAGATCAATGGGGCCAGCAGAGATATACAGAGAGAGACATACACAGATTGATTGATAGGGAAAGGTAACTCACAAAGATCTTCATCAAACCTCAAAAAATGTTTAGATTTAGCTATATATATTATGGATATTATTGGAAGGCTATTACTTGAACTATTATATGGATATTTTAATGGATACCCTTTAAAATTTATAATAATATTCTTGTGTAATTTATATATATTATTTATTATTTAGTTTACGGAAATAAATTTTTAAAAAAATTTGGTTTAACGGATCTTAGTTAAAAGAAATTTATTCAAATCTGTTTGTTATTTCATATTAATTAAAAGAGATCTAAATTTATTTGCTATTAAAACACAGGGTCTAAAAATTAATAGTTAAAACGTGACAGTTGTAGACCCCAAAAGGTGTATTTATACACGTATATGTATATAAATACAGGGTGTCCCATAACGCAAGATATGAATTGAATACAAAACATATATTTTCGACATTTGATTGTAAGATTTTATTGATTATAAATTCCATGAGTTAGGGTTATTTATACGGCCAAAGGCCTTCTCTGGTCCTTCATACAAATATGGTCATTTGTTCTTTTTGAGACACCCTTTATATGAATATATATACATATACACATAAAATATATATATATTTAAAGCAATGCTAAAATGTCCATTGCAGCTGGGCCATAATTCACGCAGCGACGTCTTGGCTAATTCAATTTGGTGGAAGCGTTGAAAAGGCCCGCATATAAGCAAAGAGGGAGCAAAGGAGGAAGAGGCAGAGAGAGGGAGGAAGAGATGCCCACACACGGCAGATGCAGATAGTAAAAGGTAGTGGAGCTTGGGGCGGGGAGGGGGTAAGGACCAATAAAATTGTTAGTGCAAGTACTTTGGGTTATTCGCATAATCATAAAACACAAAACTCAATTACAACGTTTGATGCTCAAGGCCACAAAATAAGCTAAGTTACGATGCGTCAACAATTTTTGTAGACAGACCGAGACCGAGAGAGAGAGAGAGAGAAAGTGAGAAAGAGTGGGAGAGAGAGAGAATGAGTTAGCGGGCGTGAGGATGGGCTGCATGCAACAGCCGCAGTTTGCAACCTCGAGTGATGCATTGCTTTATTACCACACGAACTTGGGAGATGGAGATGGAAATAGAGGAGGATGCAGGAGACCGGCAGTCTGGGAGGCTGGGTGTCTGCATGTCTGGGATACCGGCACTGGGTCTCTCTCATCGCCGCTGCCATATGCATAATTATGCGCTGCAACGCCCTCTGTCAGCGGCTGCTGCAACTCAGCCTCCAACTGCTTGAACTGCCCAGTCAGCAGGTTGCCTCTTGCCAGTTCCCTCCTGCCAGTTTCCTCTTGCCTGTTCCTTCTGCTTCTTCCTCTGTCTCTTTCTCCAATTCTGACTCTGACTCTGCGTCTGCTGTATCCTTGGTGCGGCACTTTTAGTACTAGGCTTGTCTTGTCAGCAGGATTAAGCAATTTTCAGCTTGGTTTGCGCTTTTCGCCTCGTTCGCTGTGCCTGTCCGCGTGGCAACACCCCCTTGCAAACATCCTCCCCCATACCACGCGAGTCTGTCTAACTG
>JBANCZ010001339.1:0-22447 GCA_037040025.1 Sphaerogastrella javana | reverse complement strand
GAAAGAGTAGGGAGAGAAAGAAAGAGAGAGAGGGTGAGAGAGAGAGAGAAGAAGGGAAAGAGACTGAGTGAAGGAGTGAAAAAAATATGAAAAACGTCTGCAATATTTATGTATTCCACATCGACTCGCTGGCTTATTGTGTTAGAGCACAGGCAGTGCTAAATGGACTGACCATGTTGTGTGTGGTATATTCAATATTAGATTTGAATTTGCCCGTACCCAGACAATGGTGAGAGGTACACACAGTTCTGTTGGACATTTAAGAGCAGCATAAAAACAGTTTTTTTTTTTACGTTTTTTGTGATTTTGTTCTATAAATGGCAATGTAATTGTTTCGACATTTTTAAACCAAAGTCAATCAATAAAATATTTGTTATTTTTTTGTTGTGTTTATCAACACTGGCTGCCAGCCAAAAGCTTCAGCTTTGCTGATCTATAAATTAATTGAATGTTGTGCGTGTGTGAGTGTTTTTTGTGGCATTTTTGGTAAGCTTGAATGAAATGAATAAAAATAAAACAACTGCGATTGGCTAAATGCGGCAGAAATGTTCAACAAGAAATTAACTTATACATTTAATTAAGTATGTGCAATTTGTCATTGTTGTTACTTGTATCTCATTCTCTCTATTCTATTCTGTTCTCTTTTCTTTGGCTGTTCTCTTTGCAGTTTTGCCCGAACCCTGAGGCAGCGCTACTGAAAGCGCACCGGCCGTAACCATTCCTATGCCAGCCCGCAAGGGGCTGTTAGCGCCCCAGAATACATTCCTGGACACAATTGCCACACGCTTCGATGGCACGCGTAAGTACAACAATAACAATAACAATAGTAACAACAACAACAACAATAACAATAGCAACAACATCAACAACAACAATAGCAACAAGAAACTGTAACAGCAGCAATAACAAATAACAAAGCCGTAGGAAGTCAGCGAAAACTTTCGTTTGGGGGTGTCGAAGATTAAAAACTTTTTGCAGACAGATTAATCTAATTGCTTCTACTTGATATGGCAAAATGCTCTACTAATAACCTTTCAGCGTCGTTTTAGGTCTAAATTGTACGTAACTGTGTAGTTTACTTTATAAGCACAACAAATTAATTCGCACTCAACTAAATTTCATCGAATTGTCGCGCGCCTGTGTTAAATAACACAGTTGCTGTAACTTAACAGAACGTTACTCAAATGGTTCTGCTATGGCTCAAGTGATCTGTAAAATATTTACGCTTACATTGTAAGTTCGGTAAATTATGGCGCCATTTAATAGAGTTCTCTTTTGCATATATTAACAGAGGCTGTGACTGTAACTTAACAGCACCTGTTATGCTTGTTACTCAAATGGTTCTGCTATGGCTTAATCAAATAACTGTAGTTAAATTTTAAATCACTGAAGCTGATTTTGTAAGCACTAGAAATTATGGCGCCTAATTTGCCTATGTTAGCTCAGGTGGCCACTGTTAACTAACAGCACCTGTTAGATTCTTTACTCAAATGGTTCTGCTATGGCTTAATCAAATAACTGTAGTTAAATTTTGTAACCTGGAATGGTTAACAGAGGCTGCCACTGTCAATTAACAGCACCAGCTAAACTCATTACTCAAATGGTTTTGCTATGGCACGACACTGAAGCTGATTTTGTAAGCACTAGAAATTATGGCGCCTACTTTGCCTATGTTAGCTCAGGTGGCCACTGTTAATTAACAGCAGCTGTTATGCTTGTTACTCAAATGGTTCTGCTATGGCTCCAATGATCAGGTGAGCAAAAACAGTAGTAGTGAAAAAGTTGAAAGGAGAGGAGCTGATAAATTTATATTGGAGCTATGCAAAAAAAAAGTTATTTGTGGATTAAGTGCGTCGTTTGCAATATAAAATATTTATGTGGCTTTTGCAAATTTATTGCAACATTGTAAACATTTATCACTTTGCATAGCTGAACTGCAAATGGTTTGAGTGCATAAGCCTATGCTAATTTTTATTGAAGAAGACGAAGAAGAAGGAGAAGAAGAGAGAAAAAATGCTTTTTAAATGCATTATAAGGGTATGTATGAATGTGTGCATATATGTTTATATATAAATATATGTATATATATATATATATATACATATAAAGAAAGTGAAAGTTAAACGATTTTTATTTAGCCAATGCATGATTTATGCGAAATTTATTGAGATCCCTCTGGCATTACGGTACATGTATTACATATATGTTTGTATGTATACGTATGTGTGTATGAGTATGTATGTATGTATGTGCATGTGTATATGCATAATCCCGAATGGCATTTGGGCAAGTCATAAAAAATATAAGCACGAGTCGAAGTACTCCACGCACACACACACACACATACATACACACATGCATACATACATACATATTCAGTTGACATATTATGTATTTTGTCTTTTGTATTCTCCCGCTGTTGCTGCTACTGCAGCTGGTATTTTTGTTGGTATTTTTGTATTCTGTTTTTGATGCTTGGCAAACAAAGGGCAAAGCATTTTGGGCCATGGGACAATAATGATGCGTGTGTCCCTTTTGTAAATCTGTACTGGGAAATTAAAACAATGCGCTGTTTTGTTCTCTCCTGACCCCTCCTACCCCCTACCAATGAGCAGGTTATAATATTGCGCCGCCACTGGCGAAAAGGAAAACTCATAAAATGCTTTTCATTTGTCAGTTGCTTTTCAAGTCATTTTGTACTTATGCCAAATTTAAACTGTCAACTTTGACAGCGTAGAAATACTGACAAACTGAAGAACTGGTAAAATGAAAACTCTACTCATAATTAGCTGAATGATTGCTCAAATTTTCCCAACTAGCCTTACGCATACAAATGAATACCAAGTAGAGTGAGTAGGGTATATTGTTGTCTGTTTGTATTCAAGTTTATTAATTGTTTATGGTTTAATAATTGTGACACTTGTGGCCTAGTTTTTGTTGGCCAGTGTGCATTGCTTTATGAGACATAAACGGTAAATAATAAAATTTATATACATTGTACAAGTAATACTCAATAAATGGGGCCTGCAAGTGATTTGTCAGCTGGGCCCCACATGAAGTATATTCTACATAAATTGTATGTTCTCCCTCTCTTTTCTTCCCTTTCTCTCCCTCTCTATAGTATATACTATGTATATATAGGGACATTTTTGGCTATTCAGCAATTCAGGCAAGTTAGTATGCTGTGTGCTGTGCAGTCAAGTATTTAATATGCTGTGAACGTGGCCAAAAGCCAGCAAACGGTATAAAAACTTGGCTTTCAGATCAGTTAACTTTTTAATGGCATCAACGCCACACACAAAAAAAAAAGAATATTACACAAATGCGCACTTAAATTGTTAACAAAACTTTGTGCCTTTATCACACACACAACTTTTAGCAAAAATTTGTTTTTTTTTGTTTGCATTCAATACTTTGTTATTTGTGACAAGTTATCAAGATATCGGTCCAATTGATTATATATATATATGTCAACTGATGCTGCCACTTGTGTGATAGTATGGGAAATCTACATCTGTGTAATCCTTCACAAAACCATCAAACTGCAAATTGAGCCTTCTGATATCTGAATTCTATTCATAGGACAACCATTTACGTGTACGGTTTTATTTATGCTAAACGAAACAGGATTTTATAGATGCCCGACTACGGACGATATGGCCATTTATTGGGCCATGGAAAGCCTTTAATAGCTTCGGGCCAATTTGAGCTTATTAATTATTAATAGATTTCCATTTAAACAACCATTATTGCCTAGATTAAAGGCTCGAAAGAGCTATTAGCATTAGTTTATTGAAAATGGGTTTTAAGGCCCAATTTACAGTCAAATGATAATATTTATTATTATATTTAAATTTTATTATTATATAATTTCCTAATATATTTTTTTATATACATTTCTAATATATTTTTTATTAAATTTATAAATATATTTTTTATTATATTTTTTAATATTTTATTACATATTATTTTATATATTTTTTAATATATTTTTTTATTATATTGAATTATATTTTTTTATTACATTTTATTATATTTTTTTAAATGTAATTTGTTATAAATATTTTATTTAATAAACATTTAAAGTTCTGTAGCATTTTACAGCATATGTTTAAGTCCAGCATGCTGCTGAACTAGTATATTTTGTGAGTATTTGATTTCGTTAAACAGAAACGAAAAAATACAATTCTCGAATTCAAATAGAGTTTCTGTATGCAGTACATTTCTCACGTTGAATCCTTTGGTTTGTTCTTTATTTCAGTCTCTCAAATTGACACAAATTCAAACAAGAATTTCATTTTAGTCCCCAGCAAATAGGCAAGACAGTGGAGACGGTATAGAGCGTTTAGAAAGAAAGAAAAGAAATTAATTAAATTTTTGCTGCTTGTTCGAAATGTTGTTGTTTATCGAAATAGTAAACAATTGCCATGGGTCAACAAAAACACATAAAACAATAAAAGTAACAGTTGAAAGGTCAGCTAAAGTTAAGCAAATAAAAAAAACATATTTCATAAAAAACAATCAAACAAACTCCTATGAGCATTTGAGTGATATGAGTATTTGTTTTCTGCTGCTGCTTTTTATCTTGGGAGGTAGCAAAAAGCAAAAAGCAAAAAAGCAAAAAAGCAAGTTACAATTGGCCTGACAATTGAACAGCAGGATGTCCGTAAACATTTTGCATTCACTGTCACAGGGCAATTGTACATACATATATATATATATATATATCTACTGGGAATGATACGGAATGAAATTTGTAGCCCACGCAACCTGTTTCCTGTCCTACTCTTACACCAAGTCTTACTCCATCTATCTCTTTGGCTCTTACAGACTCGAACTTTGTGCTTGGAAATGCGCAGGCAAACGGCAATCCAATTGTTTATTGCTCGGATGGGTTCGTGGATTTGACAGGATATTCACGCGCGCAAATTATGCAAAAGGGTAAGACGTCGTCACAAGCAGACGTTCTGACAGACGGACAGATGGATGGACGAACAGAGAAACAGAGACAGAGACAGAGACAGATAGACAGCTCAACACTTCAATACTCATTTCAATGTATTTGTACATTTTATTCAATTGTTTGCCAACTACAACAACAACAACAACTACTACAACAAATGAAAATGCCAAAATGAATGAATACAACAACAACAACAACATTGGAATACAACTCTGCGAACAGGCTGCTCATGTCATTTCCTCTACGGCCCGGATACAAAGGAGGAGCACAAACAGCAAATTGAGAAAAGTCTTTCAAATAAGATGGAACTAAAGTTGGAAGTTATTTTCTACAAAAAGGAAGGTAAGAATCCTTAGCACCCATTGCCAATCCTCCTCCCCCCCCCAACATGTTGGTATTATGAAAAACAATGAAAACACAAAAAAATAGAAGAGAAGCACAAAAAGAAAAGACTTGAGCCGCATTTGCGCGTTGAAAAGTGCGAGAAATTGTGTAGTAAATTGTTTTCATTTTTAATTAAAAAATTTTCTGTGTGTTGAAACTTCATTTAGCATTGAGGTAATTTGTGTTTCAGAACACAGAAAGGAAATTAAATGCCTAAAGTTGTTTTGTGGCGCACAACTTTGGAACAAGATGAATTTAAACAACTTTCAAAGTTGACCACACAGCCAACGCCCACAGAGACATGTAACAAATTTAATTCGATTAACACAAAAACAAAATTATATTTGAACATATACGAATAGATTAATCCAATAAAAGAACATTATATGATATGTATAGCAATTTTATATTTTAATTGTCTTACAGCTAAACGCTTTTTTTATAGCAGCATTTTGTTATTATAAAATAATTTAAATAAAAAATTTTGTAAGAATCTTTTTAGCATTATTACATATTATGTATGCAAAGCTTTGTATAATAGCACTTAATTTAAAACGAAGTCTACTAATTTATTCTAAATTGAGCCATAATACTGTTTCTACGTTAACTTTAAATTGATCAAATTTAAAGCTTGAGTGAGCTTTTCAATTTCGCTTGTACCTAATCTAAAAACTTTTCCAAAATTCTTAAAATAATATACGCTTACACAAGCTCAAATTAAAGCACATTAATTTGATTGTTGGGCTTTAGGGCCCTATGCGAAATTATAAATTTATGGCCAAAAGTACAGAAGGTTGCGTGTATTGTGTGGCTAACCTGTTCCCAGAATAACTTAGGGTTAAAGTGGCGCTTTCAGCTCGTGTCATTCATAATTAAACAGAGAGAGATACATGTAGATAGAGAGAAAGAGAGAGAGAGAAAGATACAAGAAGATAGATAGAGAGAAAGAGAGAGAGTGTGTGTGTGTGGAAAAACTGTGGTGCACCACATGAGAGAAAGTTGTGAAGCAGCTGTAAAGGATTATCACAATTGCTAGCCAAATAACAAAGGCAACAAAAACGACAACAACAACAACAATATAAACAAAAGCAACAATAAATACAACAGTAGCAACAAGCAGGAGTAATAAGTGCAAAGCTGTAAGTCAATTGTGGTAGACGTCCACGTGTTCAGCTTACACAAAAAGTTGTTGTTTGCCTTGCTTGGTGCTAACCGCAGTTCTTGAGAGACAGACAAAGACAGACTGGGAGAAAGGGAGAGAGAAAGTGGGTGAGAGTGGGAGAGAGTGGGAGAGAGTGAGAGAGAGTGAGAGCGCCTTTGGCACACTTGCCAGAGAAGCTTTAAGCATCTTCAGTATTGACTTTTAATTTAAGACTGAGCTGTAGCCATGGCTGTTGATGTTGGTTTGCTGATGCCGCATCAATTTTCCAGTGCGTGCTCGTATGAGGAGCTGTGTCTTTTATTGAGTTAGAGGATTCAGTGAAGCGTTGCCTTGAACTAGTTTCCCTCCATCCCTTTATCCATACCAGCCGGCATATTCCCCCTGTGGCCGTGTGGCTCTGTGGCTTATACCAATCTCACAGGACTTGGCCAGATCCTGGCACATCCGCATCAGAGAGTGAGCGATAGATACTCACTCATCCACTTGTTGTGTGTGGTTGAAAACAATAAATTTTCCCTCTAGCATTTTCGCACGTCCGTGTCGCGTGCTTCCTTGCTGTTCTTTAATGAGGTCACGATTAATCAGAAGCTAAATGTATAGTTGGAAATGGGACATAGTCCTATCTCTCTAATATATTTTTGGGTTCTCATTTTGAGCAATGGCTAATGGCTTGCCTATAAGTTTTCTAATTAGCACTGTATTTAAAACTTTTAAATGACTATCTCTCCTTCTCTCTCTTTGTCTCTGTCTTTCTCTGTTAGTCAGAGACATTGTGTCAAACGAAACGTTTATTAATTATGCATTTGGTTTAATTTTTAGAATCGCCTTAAGCAACATTTGCTATTAATCGCCATAATTAAAATGCCGGCTACATAATTGTACTCTAATTGAGTTGATATGCAATCATTTTATGCATACCATTAGTTGGTCAATTAAACACGGTTCTCTCTGGCTCAAAGCAGTAGCTTCTTATGACATTTGAGTTTGAGTGTTTTGAGTACTCGATTGAAAGAAAACCACAAATTTGCAGCCACACATCTTAAACGATTTGCTATATAACGAACGAAATATTAAAAATCCTTGAATTGAATGGCAACTAGAAGACTTTATATATGCTTTATAAAGTCGGTGAATTATATAATTTTTTTTTAGATATTACAAAGAAATGTATTTACCATATATGTTTGACTTTTTAGTTATATTATGTATTATTAAATAAATATACCAAATATTTAAGATTTGTACTTTCTATTAGTTTGTATACTTAACTATTGATAGGCAGTCTTTTGTATATTTTTCCCAGTATTAAATCTTCTTTTTTATGGCACTTATGATGAGTACATTTAGTGTTTTCTTTTATTAGTTTAAGGCAACTTACGTAGTGCTCCATGGTCACTTAATACCCCTATTGTTATAGTATTCTACTAATCCGCTTTTTTTTTAACATTTCCTTTCTTATTCCTTCTCTCTCTCTCTATCTTTCTCTCTCTTTTACAGGAGCTCCTTTTTGGTGTCTGTTTGATATTGTTCCCATTAAGAACGAGAAGCGCGATGTGGTGCTTTTTCTGGCCTCGCACAAGGACATAACGCACACCAAAATGCTGGAGATGAATGTGAACGAGGAATGTGATAGCGGTAAGTTGCAAAAAGAGAATGCTACTATATATCTTTAAATATATATATATATATATATATATGTTTAATATTATAAAAGGGTAAGCCATAAATTGCATATGGTCTGGCCATGGCACAAAAGTAAAAGAACAAAAAAAAATTCTCATTAATTAATGCATTTTTCTTTGGCGCACAAAGTTACAAGTAACAATTTTCCAAATTGACACGCCCACAAAAAAGAAGCAACTCTACACTGAATGTACCATAATAAACTCTACGCACAACACCATCATAATCACACTCACACTCACACACACACACGCAAGCCCACGTATAAAAAAAGAGCGTTAAATAATCCATAAATTAAAAAAGCATAAAATGTGCTTTCGCAATCAGAGAGTGCAAAAAATAAGTAAAATATGTAAAATGGTTAACCGAAAGCCTCGGCAAAGGTAAAATATTGTGATATTTAAATAAATTTGAATGAATGTGTATTCAATGTATATGTATCTGTGTATCTTTTAAATGATATCTTTAGATATATGTATAGTATTCTGTGTATCTCATTCAAGTCATATTTTCATTTCATATTTTTTTTATTCCATCAGGTGTAGTAAAGTATTACTTAGTTTGTGATTAAATTTAATAGTTTAAACTATGCCTATTTCTAGACATTTGAACACAGTGTATTCATGCTTCGTCTATGCCAAGTTTATGCATATTTTTTTGCTTTTCGTGGCACGTCACGTTTGTCAACTTGACTTTTCCCGCGCTAGGCGAATTTTCCGGAATATTTTCCTTTTAATCGTGTCACTGTGACGTGTTTTTTTGGTTAACCTGTCCCAGAGTTTGTTAGTTAACAGGTTTTCTATTTTTTTTTTTTTTGTTCCTTTTATGAAATTTCTTGACGTATTTACGTCTGTGACATTTCAAAATGAATATTTTAGCATTAAGCAAAGCAAAGTGTATCTTTTTTCTGTCACTTAACCATTTTCTGCTGTGTGTTTTTTGTGTGGCTTTATGTGGTTTGTCTCTGTGTATTCTGTGGTTAATTCATTGTGTCAAAGTGGATTTATGTCACTTTGAATGCGTATCATACAGATTATGATTGAGTCGTAGTTTTATTTTTACTGTCATTCATATTTGTTGCTTCTCATGTATTTTTAATTTGATGAAATTTAATAAGTTTCAACCAATTTTATTTAATAGTTGTTGTTCAAAGTATTTGATTGCTGAAATTCATTTCTTAACAATTCCAATTGAATTTCATTTTCATTAAATATTTATACACAAGTTTGTGCTGCATTTTCCACACTCTCTAGCAGTAGCTCTTGTATTTAGGCATGTTTATCTCAATGGATTATATACTAAATATGCTCACAACTTTATTTAGTGAATTAGTTAGTGCGATTCCCCCAGAGGGTTTTCCCATTGAAACAAAGCAAAAGGACAGAACAGAAGAAAACAGAACTAAACTGAACAGAAGAGAGTAATCGCTTGCTTAAATATTGATGTGGTGGACAGAGGTAACTCCTTCTGCCCAACTGCCGTCAAACAATTGCAAAACAGACTCAGAATTCCAATTGAATTGTTTGTTCTTTTTACATGGCTGTGCTTAATACCCTGTACATAGTATCATAGTAAAGGGTATACATTAGTTTTGTTGATTGGAGTAACAATTCCATATCAATAGTCAATCTATATTTTCGCAGCTTTTTTTATACTGGCACTTTACTTTCCCTTCATTATAGGGTATCTCCTTATTCTATCATAGCTTTGCTTTTGTTCTTTTTTATTTATCTTATGCGCCTGAAGTGAATTTATTCGCGTAGGTCATTGCGCATTCAACTAATGCGGATTAGTTGAGTTGCAGGCGAGAATGAGGATGGAGTAGAGAATTTTCGTGAGAATGGCATTGTTAAGCTGGTTGCTTGTTTGTCTCTGTCTGTCCGACTGTCTGACTGTCTTGACGTCTGTTGTGTTGCCTGCACTCTGGCATTTTCAGGCGGGTTTCATTTGCAGTTTTTATTAGGATCATTATTCAGTTTTAGTTGGAGGAACTCTCTCCCTCTCTGTGTGTGTGTGTCACTGTCTCTTACTTGAACTGTGTTTTGTGTGTGGTTTTCTCCCTCTCTCTCTCTCTCTGTCTCTCTTTCTCTATAGTTCGCTCTCCCGCTTTCTCTTAGAATTTACAGTCAACACTCTTTGTGTAAGAATTGGAGCACACGCTCTGAAAGGAAGGACGAGCTTGTCAAAAACAGCAACGGGAACAGCATCTGTCGTCATCGCTCATCGTCAGCTGAAAGCTGAAGGTATGCGAATTATTTAGTGCGGATGGCATTTGATAAACAGCAGCAGTAGCAGCAGCAGTAGCAGCAGCAGCAGCAGTAGCAGCAGCAGCAGCAAAAGCAGCTAATCTGAGCATCCTTGCCTCTTCTGCCTCTGCTGCATTTTAAATTTTATCTCCAATTTATGGCTGCAATTGTTCCACATTAACTCAGAGCAAAGATAATACCAATTTATGTTGTTGTTGCTGTGAAATTATTAATTACATTGTTGGCTTGAATCGAATTATTTGCCATTAATGTGGCTTAATTGAAAATATCGGTTGCAAATATTGTTATTGGTAGACCACAGTGCGTATACGTAATCTTTTCAAGCCGAAAATTGATGCAAATAAATGCTGACGTTTGTTCTGCGGCGCAAATCCCCCGCTGATTGGTAAATTGAGTGGCAATCGACATCAATGCGTAAATTGAAGGCATGCCAAAATGTCAGAAACATATTAAGTGCAGCTTAAAGTATTCCCATTTCCCTTTTTCCTTTTTTTTATACAGAATTATATTGAAGTTTTTTTTTTTTTGGTCTACTCATTTTAAATAGTAGCGCAAATTTAAAGCCAATTGACGAATCATTGAATTGAAGTTGTTCTTGCTGTCTGTGAGTTGTTGTTGTTGTTGTGGGTTGTTCATGTAGTTGAAGTCTTTGAAATGACCGTTATTTTACACATCATTAGCCATGTGAAATGCTGGCTCTGCTTTAAGCAATTTCTGCCGCCATGTGCGACATTTTATCCAGCATTTACCACACTCGAATGAATCGCGCATATTTTGCAGTTCCTATGAATTCTTTTTTATATTCCATTTTTGTTTTCGTTGTTGTTGTTGTTGTTGTTCTCTTTACAATCCCTACTCTTCTGCCAATTTTTTTGCTGTTTTTTTTCTTGCCTTAATATTTCTGTCAATTCGGGTTTTGTGTATGCATTAAACGTACGCCACGTGTTGCTGGCATTTTTTTTGTGAAAATTCCCTCAACAATACCAGTACGCCAAAAGAAAAAAAGAGATGGGTGGAACAATAAAGAACTAGAGGCAAATGTTGTTGGCCCAACGGCCATGGACCCATGGGCCCGGATCATTGAGGTGGCTGGCAGCTTAATTGGCATTTCGATATGACAGTTACGTTGGGTCTACTCGACTCGACTCGACTCGATACGTTGCTCTACCATCTACTCTTTAGGGTGGATGAGTTAAGTTTCCACACTTCGACTGAGGCTCAAAATTGAAATCAAAATTCGTAACATAACAAAAGCGAATTCCGTATCCCCCGAGTCCTCAAGATTAAATACAAGATTTCAATTTGATACGTTTTCAGTATAACTTAACTGTGACTGTGATATTTTGAAAACAAATTGAGAAGAAAAATGTTTGTACTCAGTGTAAAGTGTATAAACGTAATCTATGTAATAAACTGTACCATTTTTACACTTTGTTACAATGTCGAAAATTAAATCCTTATAATTAGTATGCTGCTTTAGCCTACAATTTTCTTGTTTTGGGTGTTTGTTTTTGTGTTGCCGTTGTTTTTTTTTTCTGTTTTTGGCTAATTTTTCACAATCAAGCTAATTGTAATTTATCGCAGCACGCGCCGCCTTTGAGGCGGTAGACGAAAATAGAATTAAGTTAAATTTAATGAGCCTGCTTGAGGTTTAGCCAACAGAGCAGAGCAGAGCATGAGCAGAGCATGAGCGTTTCACTGTTACATTGAGATTGCGGCTTGCTTTCATCCTGGCCCATTGCCAGGCACATTCCGGTCTTGTTTACATGCCACACAAATAAACGGGACTACCAAAAGAAAGAGGAAGATATAGAGAAAGAGAAAGAGAAAGAAAAAGGGAGTGGCACAATCTGACTTGTTTTTCTGTGCTCTCAGGTAGTGAAGCATCTAGCTGAAACCTGGCAACTTATCATCTCTCTGTCATTGCTGGCTGTGAAATATTATATTTATTTTTTTCATATTTTTTGTTGTTGATATTTTTCTTGTTCTTATTTTTGTTCTTGTTGTATTGCGCTGGAAATATTTGGTTCTGTTGCGCCTTGATTTTTTGTGTAAATATTTGTTTGACTTTTGTTTGTGAGAGAAAGCATGCAATAAAATTGATGAATATAAGACAGAAAATATCAGTCTCTGATTGTTTGAAATCGTATTATAAATAAATATTTTTAACTGCTCTTGCTGTTGTTCCTCTGTGTTGTTGATTTATGGCAATTGTGAGAAATGTATAGACATGTTATGCAAATACAAAATGCCATAAAAAGTACTTTATGATTTACAATTTTGTGTTTTTCTACGATTTTCACACATTTCCTTTAACAGCAGCAACAAGTTTTAACAGAAACTTGCCGTTAAAATATCAATTAAACTAAAAATTCTTTAATTTAATCTTAACCTTTATTAATGCAGCCAATACTCTTAAGTTAACAGCAGCTAAGATACTTAACAGGCCGCTGTACAGCTAACAGAAACATTAGCAGAAGTGCTGTTAAAATTTTGAATTAAGCTGTTAATTTAACAGCAGCAACAAGTTATAACTGACTGCTGTAAAGTTAACAGAATTACTGTTAAATTAACATTAAAGCTGATGAAATTCTAAATTAAGACGAATTTTTAAAGCGTTTTTTAAATTAATAACTTACAATTCTGCGGTTTTACTCAAATAGAGCACATAAAAAAAAACAAATAAAAAACAAGCATATTTTGCATGCTTTAAAAAAAGAGTATAAAATATCATTTTATTGCAAGAATCTGTGTAATAATTCTTAAATAAAAACATAATTCACTTTAGTTGCCAGACAAATGCAATAAAAGTACACTCACAGTTTTACAAACAAGCATAAATATATACACACAAACACACACACAAACACGCACATACACATAGCTTGAACTTTGTGTCGCTTTAAGGCTGGAATTGCTAAAGTTAAGATTCACATATGTCTTTTTTGTGTGTGAATGTGATATCCATGTGCACCTTTGTAGCTTATCGTATGACTAATAAAAACAAAGACAAAAAAAAAAAAAAAATAAACAAATATTAAACAAAGAATTTTGTAAACAATTAATTCATAATCAATATGTATTTGTACAATTCTGTATATTTTCTTTCTTTGTGCTCTTTTTTCTTACTCTAACCGGCATCATTGTAATTAAATCGACATAACTACAAAATATATATATATATAAATAAACATGAAAAAACTCCAAAACATAAACCAAATGAAACCAAAAATCAAATTCAACTACTATATAAAATACCCACAAATATCCAATATCCAACAATCCCAACCAAACAAAATACCAACAACAACAACAACAAAAATATATATATGAATAAATAAATAAATACTTGCAAATATATATGAACAACGCTTGTGTGCTCCTCCAATGAAATCAAATGAAATTCTTGTGTTGCGACTCTGTAAGTTTTTGCCCTTACAGCTGCACTCCTGGGCGCTAGATTCCGTGCCGGCTCCAATGCCGGCATGCTCGGCCTGGGCGGTCTACCCGGCCTGGGCGGACCAACCAATGGCGATGGCGGCGATGCGGAGGCTGGAGAGGGTAATAATTTGGATGTACCTGCCGGGTGTAATATGGGACGACGTCGCAGTCGTGCGGTGTTATATCAGCTATCCGGTCATTATAAACCCGAAAAGGGCGGCGTCAAAACCAAATTGAAACTGGGCAATGTGAGTATTAAACTAACCTTAACCCTAACCTTAAAACCACAACAAAAAAAAAAAAACGTAAAAGCAACAACAACAAAAGACTAAACCAATTTCAATTAAGTGTGTAAACGCCTTTTGTTGTGTTTTTGTTGTTGGCTTAAACTTAATTTAATTAACATTTTGCTGCGCCGCTGCCTTAAAATGTTGCGTAATCCTTAATCCTTTTACAGTTGGTCCTTTGCTTGATTTTTAATATTCCCATTCTCTTTGTCTGCTCTTTTTGTTGTTGTTGCTGTAGAACTTTATGCATTCAACGGAGGCTCCATTTCCTGAATACAAAACGCAATCGATAAAGAAGTCACGCTTGATTTTGCCGCATTATGGCGTTTTCAAAGGCATCTGGGATTGGGTTATACTGGTCGCCACCTTCTATGTGGCATTGATGGTGCCCTACAATGCAGCATTCGCCAAAGCGGATCGCCAGACTATGGTATCCGATGTCATTGTCGAGGCGTTATTCATTGTCGGTAAGTACACGTAGGAGTACTCATGCACGCATTCATACTCATACGCATTCTCATGCTTTTACTCATACTCATACTGATGCTTACACTCATCCTCGTATTCGTATTCGTATTTGTATTCGTATTCGTATGTTCGCATTCGTTTTATTTTTTTACTTTTTGATTCATTTACGTTATCCTTTTTGGCATTTGTTGACCAGTTTGATGTCTTTGTTGCACTTGTTGCCCAAACCTGTTCATATGCCATTATCATCATCATCAAATCAACATCATCATCATCAAATCAACATCATCATTATTATCTAAGAGGTCTGTGTGGTCTCTGTGGGTAAATTGAATTAAATTCTGGGTTTTAGTTTGTATTCTTTATACTGCTGTCTGTTATTTAATGTCCATTTTTGTCTTTCTCTCTCTCTCTCTCTCTCTTTCTGGTTTTATTGGTATTTTATTGCAGATATTTTATTGAATTTTCGCACAACCTTTGTCTCACGGAAAGGTGAGGTTGTATCCAATTCAAAACAGATTGCCATCAATTATTTCCGTGGATGGTTCGCATTGGATTTATTGGCTGCCCTGCCCTTTGATCATCTATATGCCTCCGATTTGTACGATGGCGAGGTGAGTAATTCTTTTCCAAAATGTCGAAATCAATTTTCAAACTAATATATCAATTGTAGGCAAATTAAGTCTAGAGAATTTTTTTGAAAATTTGTTGGAATTTGTCGAAAGTTCTTTAATATGACAATTTCATAATTCAAATTATAATGTATCTCTATCTATTGAGGCTAACTATAACAATGTTAATGTATATTTTATAGCCATAGAATGAAATTAGAATAACTATGTTTGCAATTGATTTCATCGTTATTTGCTTGACTTAATGGCTTACATTAAATTTGCTGTCTAACAATCTAATCGAATCAAGAAGCAATTTGTCTAATGGCATTCACTACGTACAAACAAAATTTCATGTTATTTACTTTCAATGTGCAACAACAACAACAACAACAACAATGATAAACTTTATACACAATTGCAGTTTTGTATAATCAAAGAACTTGACTTTCACAGTTGCTTGTAAAATGTTCTTCAGATGTCTTCAAATAGTCTCTCATTCGTCTTACTGTCTGCTTGAGTTTCCATGGCATTTTCCACAGCTCGAGATTGAAATGTTGAAGCCGAAAATTTCGAAGTGGTAAATAGCATTAAGAGATTTGCATAACATGCATAATGCATTTTGCTGCTGTTGCTGCTGTTGCTGCTGCTGCTGCTGCTGTCATTGTTTGTTATTTTGTGTCTCTGGTGTTTCATGTTGAGGCAAGTCAGTTTGTATTATATTTCAATTTTGTCGTACATTTAATTAAGATTTAAGTGCATATTGCGAGCGGTAATTTACCACTACCCCGAATAGTTTTCATATTTATGCGAGAGTAATGCCACACGCTTAAGCTGCTTTTCAGCTTGCCACATGTATAGAAGAGAGAATTGTGGCAAGTGGCGGGTGGGGCAAATGGTGCTCTTTCTATGAGTGCACTTTTCTGCTCATCAACCGGATTACAGTCGTGTTCTGGCTGAACTGCAGCTTACCTCACTCTCGCTCTCATTCTCACTCTCACACTCTCTCTTCCCTCTCTTCACCATTTCTCTTCCCTTTCTTCACACTCTCACCCACTCTTTCACACACATTCGCTTGCTCTCTGTACATAATTGTAAGCCAAGTTGGTAAATGTGTGGAGATTTTTTTGACCCAAATACGCAGCAAATTTATTTGACCCTCAAAAGTATGCTATGAGTTTTGCACCCGCTACACTTGCCAGCAAATTTTTGCTTTTAATGCTCTGTGTGCGTTTTGGGTTCTTTCTTTTGGGAGGTGGTACTTCAGTTAAGGCTTTCGAATCTCTTTTTTTTTGTTGCTACTTCCTACTTAACTCCAAGTGGTCAACGTTGTCAGCGCATTGTTTGTCTGTTTGAAAAAAAAAAAACGGAAATTCTTAAAAAAAAACCGACAGAAATCACAGTCAAAAAACTGGCATGGAGTGTGGGATAAAGTAAATTGTGCTGTCGCTGGTTTTATGTACTTTTTTTGAAGCACATTGACTGCTTATGGCTTAAGTTGCCATTTTTTGCCTTATTTATGCGGCATTTTGTCATTTTTCAAAAAAAAAAAAAAAAACTCCCATTGATTTTATGCATTGTCATGGTTTTAATATTGACAGCCCACGCCCTCAATCTCTCTATCTCTCTCGCACGCTGTCAGTTTGTCATTTTGTCAGTTTTTTTGAGTCTGTTGTGTCATTTGTGGCATTTTATTGTTGTTGGCCACGTTACAACTTGCTCGGCTTAGCTGCTGCTGCTGTTATTCTGATCAAATCAAATACGTTTTAGCTGCCTCGTTGGCTACCGCAGGCACCGTACAAATATTTTGATGCCCGTACCAGGTCGATTGCCTGGGGTATGCATGCTTAGCACTCAATTATCCAACACCCACAGCCTGCAGTAATTTGACTAAGCCAAAGCTTAGCTCACTCTGATATGTGGCTCGAAAGAAAAAAAATAAATTTGAACTCATGGCACGGGCATCAAACATATCGTTCTTATTCTCCTTTTTTTTGTCAAGGTGAAAACTTTGTCTGCGTGTGTTTGTATGTATATATGTGTACATCTCTGTATGTCATTGCTTGGAAAAAAAAAGTCCCGTGGCAAAGTGAAATAAAAATATAAATAAAAATATCAAAATAACAGCAGGAATCTCAGCGTGTGTTAAGCTGTTTAATACTTAGGTGACGGAGCAGGGCTACATTGTTGTCTAAGCAGGGTTGTATGAGCTGACTGTGCAGGGTTGCATAAGCTGTTTAATCAGGGCTACATGAGCTGACTGTGCAGGGTTGCAGGAGCTGCCCAAGCAGAGCTGTATGAGCAGGGCTGCTACTTGAGGGCTGCTACCCCGCTGCCTTTACACTTCCTTTTATGTTAAGTGACTGTTATGTTAATAACATAAATGTTAGCTAACAGCTGCTGGATGCAAAACGATCCTCGTTATATAGGACAGCCCTGTTTACTGTAGCGATTTAACAGGGATGTCAATGTTAAGTAATTGCTTTATTTGACGGTCGTAAATAGAAATGAATTTTCGGAAATGGCAGGAAAAGTTTTTGTCGTTTTCTTTGCTTTAAATAAAAAACTTTAATGTGTTTTAATTGCAAATATTACGGTGTTAACTGCTGTCTCGCTCATCCATTTTATTTATCTTTTTCTCTCTCTCTCTCTCTCTCTCAATTTCTGTGTGTGTGTGTGTACGTGTGCTTACTTGTGGCTGAAATGTTTCAAAGTAACAGCAAGTCATTAATAAATACATATATATATACACATACATATATATATTTATAATTTTATTTTACAACTTTTTTGCTTTGCTCTTGAGTTTTGAGTTCTCTTTGCTGAGTTCTTCATTTTAGACAATTTTTTTTTTTTTGGGCACTTGGACTTGGTGGCTTGAAGTGTTCCCAGTGTTGCTTTTTGCTTGTTGCATACCAATTTCCAGCTAATGCACTCGAAACTTTGCATATTTAGTTTATTTCAAAGTTTTAATTATCTTTGAGACCCAAAAAAAAAAAAATGTGGCAACAGAGCAGAACTGTGAGTAGCGCAAGGCGAGACTTGCTAAGAGCATAGAGCACAGCTGTAGCGGAAGCGGAAGTTGCCATGACAGTCAACTTGAGTTGAGTCTTGAGTTCTGTCAAGTTATTGTTGTTGTTGCTGTTGTTGTTGTTGTTGCTACTGTTGTTGCTGTTGTTTTTGTTGTACGCGACAAAGTAAACAAAATGCGAGCAGGCAGCACAAAAGTTTTCTGCCCAAGAAAGCAAGAGTGAAAGCTAAAACGAAAGAGAAAGCGCAGTGTAAATTGCAACATGAATTACAATTTGCCTGGCAACGGTACAAGCACAGACACACACACACACATACACACAGCAAACACCCACGTGGCGTGTGAAAGGGAAAAACCTTATAAAAAAAAGCGAAGAAGAAAAGCAAAAGCAGTTATTGTGCCTCCGCTTCTAAAAGCAACAAAAGCAACGCCTCACCATGTTTTCTGCTGTCTGTACAACTGTCTCAATGTGTGTGCTTTTTATAAAAATACCCAGTATTGTTAAAGCGGAGTAGTTGGGGTATATTAGTGAATGGGCTATGAAACATTCAATAGGTATTAAGAGTACTCTTAGGGTATTTCTGATTCTAGACTTGCCACACATTTCCAAATGTGCGTAATTGTTGCTATTGCCTTGCCACAGCTGTTTCAAAGTATCTCAGAGCCATGTTTTTTTTTCAATTTTTTTTTTTTTTGTCTTTGTCACTTTGTTTTGGTTACTTTTATTAAATTCGGTTGCAAGGCTGCTGCAAGTTGAGACCGCAGTTTTTTATTCACTTTTGTGCCGCAGACTGTGTCCGCTTTTAAAATGACGCCTCGTCAGTCACTCAACATTTAGCTAATCATAATATATATATATATGTATTATATAGTATATATATGTATATAAATTGAGCGTGACGCTGCTAGAATTGTGCACAAGTCGAGGCTTAATGCACTGTAAGGCTAAATGGCAGCATCAACCTACAATTTGTGCCTCGCCTGGCCCGAACTGACCTGACCTCCACTCTTCTCTAGATTCCCTTTATATTCCTCTTTTTTTGGGGCTCTTTGATAAGCTTGTTTATGTTTACATTAGACACTCTTTTTTTTCTTCATTTTTTGATGACAGCCTCTTTGATTTTTTATTTAACTATCCCTTTTTATCATACCTCTTGCTTTATTTATACATGTACACAATTTTTTCCTTAGGTTTTTTTCTTTTTTATTATTGTATGGTTGAGTTGGGACGGAAGTTATAATATTATGAGGGCAGGAAATTGTAACGTGCTTTCTTGTGAAATGGCTAATAAATGAGCATGTGTCAAATTTTTTTTTTAGTGACTTTCTTGTTGTTGTTGTTGTTTTGTTGCTTTGTGTATGGGGCTCTAATGAAATTTACGCCCCAAAAAGTAGGCAACGCAATTTGTTCACAAACTACAAGCGAACATTTTTCGGGTCAAAATTGTATTAGGGCCAAAATGGCATTAGCTGCCATGGATGAGAACAGAACAGAGAGCAGCAACAGAAAAACAGCACAAAAAATAACGTAAAAAACGTAGTTATTTATGCATTTTTTTTTGTGTTTTATTTAAAGCTTGTAATAACTTTTAGCTTTAAGTTTAAAAAAATTCAATTTTTTTTACTGCTGCGTTTGTTTGCTCAAAATACCCTGCAAATATGCGAATGGACTGTAGTCTATTTTACTTATATAAATTGAATGTTTCAACTTAAAAGTATTAATTTAAAAATTCAATTAATTAATTAAATAATTCGATAAATACAATAAATGAAATGTAATGAAATTTTAATTAATTCAGTCGCGGTATTTTTTTGACAGAAATATTTCAATATCCACAATCCTATATATATATATATAAACCTATGCATTAATGAGCATATGCTAGTCGTTCAATGAAATTGAAAACTGAAAATTTGCACATTTTTTATGGCTCATCATGTTTACATGTTGTTGTTGTTGTTCTTTTTATGCAGTGCGTGCTGACATCGTTAAACAATGTATCTTGTTTTGCTGCCTCTAACACGTTCTCTATCTCTCTCTCGTTTTCTCTCTCTTTGTTTCTCTCTTTCTCTTTGTTTGTATTTTATCTCGATATCTATGCACAGGAATCACACATTCATCTTGTCAAATTGACGCGTCTGCTGCGCCTGGCCAGGCTATTGCAAAAAATAGATCGATATTCGCAACATACGGCCATGATACTCACCCTACTGATGTTCTCCTTCACACTGGCGGCGCACTGGCTGGCCTGCATCTGGTATGTCATCGCGGTGAAGGAGTACGAGTGGTTTCCCGATAGCAACATTGGTGAGTACTAACATGAAGATGTGGACTAGGGATATGCAACATGGACATGGGCAGGAACAGGGTAAGGGAGTAAGAGTGACAGTAATAGGGAGAGTAACACGCATAGGGATATGCATATGGGTAGGGGCTGAGATGGCTTCATGGAACATGGACAGGGAAAGGGAGAACGGCTCTGCACATGGGACTGAGTAAAAGTCAAGGTCATTTACATCATCAACTAAACGAAACACGTTGCATCTCGCATAAGTGTGTACTGTATTCCATGCACTATAGCTACTGTATGGCTGTGTATAAGTGTGAGTGTGAATATGAGTGTGTGTATGTGTGTGTGTGTGTGCGTGTGTGTGTGTATGTGCTAGTTGCACAGTAATTTGGTTAGTTTGCCGGCGGCGTTGATTGTGTTTGCCTGGCTCGTCAAACGCCAAATGAAATTGTTGCTTTGACCCACACACATACACACATACACACACAGGCACGAAAACCAACTCAAACAACACATGTACTCACACACATACACACACGTAAACCAATACAAACTCAACTGCTCAGCTGCCTACAAGCTACACCTGTAACACACTCTCACTTTCACTCACACTTACACACGCGCTTTGTCAAAGTTTAAAACAAGCGAGTTGTTTTGTTGAATGTGTGAAAGGAAGGGTATCTGGAGAGAGGGGTCTGGGTAGATGACGGCTATTAGCACATTCAAATGGCAAAGTTTTGTAACAGAACTTGCAGGCATAACAATATCAAATCAACGTTCATTGTGATTTAAATCAGTGTGTCTAAGCGTGTATCTGTGCGTGTGTGTGTGTGTGCTTTTTCCCAAAAAATTTTTATTGTGTGCTTGAAATACCCTGTAGTTGTGCTAGAGAAAGGTATAATGTGTTATGCTTAAGTTAAAAATCTTGTGATTTAATTGTAGAATGTTAGAGTTATTATTATTTTGGTAACAGATTTTAAAGGAAATAGATTACTGGAGTGACTAGAGTTAATTTTATTCCAAATATCTCCCTCTTTCAGTTTTATAAAGCATCTTTCAAATAGTGCGAAATTTATTGAATTTATTAATACAAATTATTTAAAAAGGGCACATAAAATTGGAAATTTTAGGTAAATTCTAAATAATATTCTAGATTCTTAATAAAATAATTATTTTTTAATTCTAAATCAATTTCTAAATAAATTCTTAATTGAATTCTAATTTCTAAACGAAATTCTAATTCTAAGTAAATCCTAAATAAAATTCAAAATTTTCAATAAATTCTTCTTGCATATTTTGTCGTCGTTCATATTTGCTGCTAAATTTAACTCCTAACTTATTCGTTTAGCTGTAACAAAAATCGTCACAGCGTAGTTCAATCAATAATCTTCATTCACACTTAAAATTGATTATAATTTGAATCGTCATTTAACGCGATTCAAATATCGGCGAAGTAAAGTTTACGAAAGAACTTAGATAAATGGGTCAGTATGTCACTGATATGTCAAATGTACCGCAGCTGGCTTTCGTTGGATGTAGTATATTCTTCTCATTTTCTTCGCGATTAGTTATAAAATTCAGTGCAATCTGAATGCAATGCAGTGATTGTTTTTTAAACGTGCGCTATTTTTGCGCTCACTTCGTGGGAGTTCGCAGCGAAACTCATAGCTGCATTCGACGACACAACTGGCTGCAGTCCAATAAATCAAGATGCGTACATTTTCGCGTCGCTACATTACAAAAATAAACATACGACGAATTATTTACTAGTTCTCGACTTTTCGAAGCTGTTTATAAAGCGTTTTGACATTGTTTTTAGCTTTAATTGTATTTGCGACCGATGAATGCACACATGTAAC